>VMBQ01006789.1:0-16361 GCA_007657795.1 Dreissena rostriformis | reverse complement strand
TAAACTGGGTCACAAAGGTACTACTATCCTGTGTATCTTAACTGGGTCACAAAGGTACTACTATCCTGTGTATCTTAACTGGGTCACAAAGGTACTACTATCCTGTGTATCTAAACTGGGTCACAAAGGTACTACTATCCTGTGTATCTAAACTGGGTCACAAAGGTACTACTATCCTGTGTATCTAAACTGGGTCACATGGGATAACAAACAATTACTATGTCAAAAAAAAAGAAAAAAGCTTCTGAATACTACAGGCCACATTCATTGCCCAATCTTCATGAAACTTAGTAAGAACATTTGTGCCATTATAATCTCGGCTGAGTTTGAAACTGACCTCAGCAGAGTTCAAAACTTGGTCATTAGGGTCAAACTCTGGGTCACTAGGTCAAATCAATTTAAAAAACAATGAATTCTCTTTAGGCCACATTGTGTGCCCAATCTTCATGAAACTTGTTCACACATTTGTACTAATGATACTTTTGCCGAGTTCGAAACTTGGTTATATGGGTCCAAAAACTAGGTCACAAGGTCAAATTTAAAAAAGCTTTTAAACTCTCTGAAAGTCACGTTTGTTTTCGCAATCTTCATGAAACTTGTTTTGAACATTTGTTGTAATTATTTCTCAGATGAGTGAGATTTTCTTCCTTTCATTTGAAAAACAAGGCCGCCATGAGGCGGGACAGTTGTCCATATATGGCACATTTTTACACACTCATTGTGAAACTGGCTCAGAACATTAAAACATTGTATAAATCTGGGGCTGAATTTGAAAATAATTGTTGGTTGTTTAAAAGAAAACATGGCAGCAAGGGATCAGGGCAGTTTTTCTTATAATTCTATTGTGAAACCTTATGAACACTTTGTGCTCAGGACAGTTCAGTTCCTTTGGATCTGTGTTGAGCGCCTTAGGTTCTTTGGCCCTCTTGTATATACTTAGCATATACTGTATATAGGTTGTTTCTTTGTTAGAGACATCTGTATTTTCTACATACAATGATAAAAGTAACACTAATTAAATGTGTCAAATAGCTTAACAGTGAATTTTATAGTAACTTCATTTAAAAACATGATCATAATTTACTTCTGCATGATCATGCATGTTACAGGTACACGAGACAGATGGAAAGGTGTTCTTTCAAGGGAATGTGACTGGAGAGGAAGCTCTGCAGAATTTGCTCTCACTGAAGACTGCAGAACGGATATTTGTAGACATTCTGCATGTACCTGTAGATAAATTTGGTTTGTTGTTCCTTGGAAATTTGAACAAATTGGTTTATACATTTCTTTGTATGTCATTTTCAGAAAGCAAACAGCAGGTGTCTGTCCAAGAAATAAGCCTGCCTTAAAAATAAATGTGTTAAAATGTACATAATTTTTGTTTAGGGATGCGGATTTCTTGGACGGACAACTTATATAATTAGTTGTAAATATAAGGTACCAAAGTATTGTTTTGACTAAAACTATTTTTTATGTTTCGTTTAATTGGATTCCTTACCATGTAGATCTTATTTACACCCTGGGACATTTATCTACCCGTTTTGTAAATAGAAAAGTAATGAAATGGTTGATTTTGAAAATAAAATGCAAAACCAAATGCTGACTATGTGTTGCTGTTTATGTCTTGATATCTGCTTTTATAGATGAGCAATCATGAAAATTCTGTGTACCATCACTCAAGAAGCAAATTCTGTGTACCATCACTCAAGAAGAAAATTATGTGTACCATCACTCAAGAAGCAAATTATGTGTACCATCACTCAAGAAGCAAATTATGTGTACCATCACTCAAGNGGCATCACCCCTGAGCAGCTATGTCTCTTTGTATCAGGTGGTGCTGGCACAGGGAAGTCCCACCTGATTTCAGCACTCTACCAAATGGCAGTCAGGACACTGCAGGTTGTGGGAGACAACCCAGATGATGTGACAGTTACCCTGGCTGCTCCCACTGGGTCAGCAGCACACAACATTTCTGGTGTAACTCGAAATGCTGCCTTTCTTCTACCTCTGGGACAAACAAAGAGTTATGTAAGATTGTCAGATGAGAAAAGAAATGGGCCCCGAGCCAAGGCAGGAAAGCTTCAACTTCTCATCATTGATGAAATATCCATGGTCAGCTGTAACATCCTTCTCCAAATCCACAACAGATTATGTGAAATTAAAGGATCGACAGAGCCTTTTGGTGGCATTTCAGTTGTTGCGTTCGGTGACCTGTATCAACTGCCTCCTGTTATGCAGCCATTTGTATTCAAACTTGGACATGATATCATAGCCAATTTGTCAGGATCACTTTGGAGGCTCTTCTACTACAAAGAGCTAGAAGAAATAATGAGACAGAAGGATGACATGGACTTTGCCTTGCTACTAAACAGGGTTAGGATAGCAAAGCATACTGACAAAGATATAGAGTTCCTTAAGTCAAGAGAAATTGATGAAAACAGCCAAAACTATCCCAGAAACACTCTTCATGTCTTTGCGCAGAACTCAGCTGTTGATAAGTACAATGATTCCATGCTGGATGCATTGGAGACAACAAAGGTGTGTATTGTTGCAGTTGACAAGAAACCAGCAGCTTTGGCAAATTATGACGTCAATTCAGATTCGAGATTTACAGGAGGACTTGCATCTGTGATACGTGTGGCAGTTGATGCAAAGGTCATGCTGATTCGCAACATAGATGTGATGGATGGATTAGTCAATGGGGCACAGGGCACTGTAGTAGGTATAACTCGGTCAGGATCAGAGGTTTCTGTCATCCTTGTTCAGTTTGATAATCCAATTGCTGGAGCAAAAACTAGGGCTAACTCAAAGCATGTTAAGGAAACCCGAAGATTTTCCCAGGCTACGCCTATAGAAAGAAGTGAGATCTCATTCACTGTACACAAGAAGAATAGAGGACTTACCATAACCAGACACCAGTTTCCACTCAAATTGGCCTGGGCTTGCACAATTCACAAGGTTCAAGGCCTCACTGTATCAAGGATTGTAGTGAGTTTCAAACATAGGTTCAATGATGGTCAAGCTTATGTTGCTCTTAGTAGAGTCACATCAGCAGATGGGCTATTTCTACTCGACTTTGATCCTGCCAAGATTCGTGCTAGCAATGCTGTTCTTGACGAGATGGACATACTAATGAAAGAAAGATGTCTGGTACCTTACAGCACCTTCTCTAAAGATAGCCAAGCAGCTATTATATCAGTCCTCAATGTTAGGTCTCTTCCAAACCACAGTGCTGACGTATTGAAGGACCCTTCATTTCTTATGTCTGATGTGATAGTTTTGACGGAGACCTGGCTTTCTGAAACCATTGGCTCCTGCACTTTGTTGCCAAGTGGACAGTTCAATGTGCAGCGAGTAGACAGACGTTCTACGGCCAATTGCCAAAGAAAAGCTAGCGGTGTCCTAGTCGCAGTGAAGATGCCATACCAGATGACTGTGTTCAACAAATATACCAGCCAGCATATTCAGATCATGACGGTACACATATCTGACATTCAACAAAAAGGGTTGTATGTCTTGGCAGTCTACAACTCTCCAGATCGACATAACAGCCCAGATTCCCTTCTGCAGCAAATTGAAGCCATGCTGGTAACCATACCACACAACGAGCCATGTATGATCCTAGGCGACATGAATGAGGATGCACTGGCAACTACACATGGACCCATACAAACCGCTCTAAAGAGTTTACACTTCCAGCAAGTTGTTCAGTCACCTACCCACAGATTTGGAGCCTGCTTAGACCACATTTACACAAGAAACATTGACTGTATGGACACATGTGTCTCAGCAACTTACTATAGTGACCATCACTGGGCCTCATGCAACTTGAAGTTTTAGTTGGTTTCAGGTGATTAAGTGAAGATGTATATGTACTTTTGGTGTAAAAACAGTGTGTAAATAATTGCATTAAATGCTATGTAGCACTTATTATTAAAAAATATTGCTCTTGCTTATAAATGCTTAGTATTTTGGGCCGGAGTCCATAATCTTTTGTAAAATATTTTCATTGTCATGTTTGTCCCATGCATTGACAGTCTAGTACAGTCAATGACATTTCAAATGCCAGTAATAGTACGTAATCCAGGATACCTACTGGTGGGCATAGTGTTTCACAAACACATCTTGTTTTACCAATATTTAAAATTCAAGGCTCTCTTAGTGTGATTTGTACATTTGAGCAAGGGGCATTGGTTGAACACATGACACATCTCATGGCTTACATTTCTGGTGGGTCATTTTGATTGCATGCTTTATGACGAATTTACAGTCTGGACAATATATCAATATCTGAATTTGATGTTTGACCTCTTAATGTAACCTTCAATCTAGGGACAAGGGTATTGCACACAACCTCATAGCTCAACACAGAGTAGATATATGTTTAAGGTTTAAGTTATTGTAAAATTGCATGTTCAATGATGACATTATAGTCCTGACAATCTGTGATGCATGCACAAACACCAAAATGAACGGAATCCGGATAGTGCCATCTAAAATATCGCCTGTCTTTCATCAAGGGCGACGCACGAAGCGATTCTCGATATTTTGCGCGACAGTCGCGTCAGCGACGCACAATATTTTGTGTGACCGTCGACTATTTTGCGCGACTGTTGCGCAAAATGTCGTGCGTCCGGAATCCGGATAGTGCCATCTATAATCTTGCCCTTCTTTCATCAAGGGAGACTTTCGACACTCAAAGCGATACACGATATTTTGCGCGACAGTCGCGCAAAATAGGCCGCGCAAAATAGGCGACTATCACGCAAAATAGGTGACTGTCGTGAAAAATATGGTGCGTTGCCCCGACTGTCGTGCAAACTATCGTGTATCGCTTCCTGTGTCGTGTGTCGCCCTTGATAAAAGAAGGGGGAGATTATAGATGGCACTATCCAGATTCCGGACGCACGATATTTTGCGCGACAGTCGCCTATTTTGCGCAAAAATATCGAGTATCGCTTCGTATTTGTGTCGCCCTTGATGAAAGACATGCAAGATTATAGATGGCACTATCCGGATTCCGTAAAAATGCCATAATGACAGCTTTATGAAGCTGACCACAAGATGAGATTTGTACTGTGGAAACTGGGCTAAATGCATACACGTGAAGTGTCATCCAAGATCTGAAACATCACTTTCCGCCTAGACTGGATTATTTGTTTATAATATACCTCCTTTTTAAGAACAATTCCGTAAGAGCGGAAAGTGTCGTCCCTTTTTCCCCTGTGTGGATTGCACAGGCATGCATTAAGCCCAGTTTTCCCAGAACAAGGCTCAAATGCATATTTCAGTTCAATTAATATCATAAACATACATAGGAAAATGCTCAAATTTAAGATGAATATTTTATTGACTGGGGCTTTAATTTATGGCTTGATTAATTATGTAGGCTATAGAAAAAGTCTAACAACAAAAATGTCCCCACGTTTATTACCAAAAATAGCAAATATAACACACTAATATAATCCATGAATACACATGTATTTAAAATCCCCCCACATGCTTATATAATGTACCCCAAAGTAAAAGTCAGCACAACCCATAAAAGCATGCTGGTAACACATCACTAAACATGTTCTTCATGTTGTGGTGATCTTGGATCCCCTTCAGGAATGAACTGTTTAAGCACGACCTGTAGTGAGGCCTGTGAGTATTTGAGACCATGTTCCAAGTAGCGCTTCATCCATAAACCCTTGTATACGTCCACCAACTTCAGTAACCTGCAGACAGATTGAATATATTGAGTAATGTTTGGCGTGTTAATTATGCTTGATTGTTCACGGTCGGCTCAGGTACTTCTTTAAAGTACCTGGGGTACGGAAAAATACTAAAAAGTACCCTGGAGTATGGTCGGTGCCTTTAAGCGTATTTTCTGTACCTAGGATACATTGTAGTATACTATAGAATACCCGGGATACTTTTAATTACTGGTAGTACCTTAGCCGAAAACGACCAACGGAGCATAAATAATAACGTCATGAGCATTTAAATATTTCAAAAAACATTTTTAGCCGTTTTTGTTGCTCTGGTGTCTAAATTGTAGTATGGTTCTACATGTGTGTTTGTTTTGTTAAATCTATTTCATTTCTAGCGGAAATGAAGACTTAATAGTTGATTCTAAGTAAAATGTTGTACCTCTTAACATTGAATGAAATAAATACGTAATTACCTGATAAAAAAATATATCAGACACTTTTGTATAAAGCCGATATCAGCGTAGAGGTATGATAAAAAGCAATATCACATCCAAACAAACAAATTTCCTCAAGTTTCGCTCAATTATGTCAAAAATCACAAGCAATAATACATTTTTTAACCTTTGAAAAAAAACATTCAGAAAGAATCAAACCATAATAGAAAGCATCCACCACATTACTTAATGAGCCTCGCTCTGGGAAAATGGTGCTTAATGCATGTGCGTAAAGTGACTTTCCACCTTAATTGGATTTTTCGCAAAGAAGAAACTTCAAAATTGCACTTAAGCAGAAAGTGTTGTCCCTTATTAGCCTGTGCAGATACTTAATGCACATGCGTTAAGTCCGTATTACCAGAGCTAGGCTCATATCTAATACTTGACAACAACTACCTGGTGGAACATTACAAGAGAACAGGTTATGTTGCATCTCAGAAACTGTTTTTTACTTCAATAATCTCAAAAGAGGTAGGAATATTTGAATCAATGCTTCCAATATTCATAACTATGTTATAGAAGACCTATTGTTAAAATAAAATCTATTATAATACCTACTTATTCTTCAAAACAACACACAAACTAAAAACATGTGAAGACACTATCTGTATACATAACACACCTGTTAGCTAGGTCTGTTTTTGCTGTGGGAGGCAGGTTGGATATCCCGAGATTCACCACATCAGAACCAGCCTGGTTACCAGGGGAACGACCAGCCTGGTTACCTGGGTTAAGACCAGCCATTATCAGTGCCCTACTGATCCTGAAATGTAAAATATTAGAGCTTCATTCTGTGAAAACTGGGCTTCATGCATGTGCGTAGTGTCGTCCCAGTTTAGCCTGTGCAATGTCTAATCAGGGATGACACTTTCCACCTGAACTCGATTTTCATTAAGAAGAAACAATCATAAAAGCTTAAAGTGTCGTTTCTGATTATCCTGTGCGGACTGCACAGGCTAATCCAAGACAACACTCAATGCACATGCATAAAGACCAGTTTTCTCAGAACACGGCTCAAATATTGCAAAAACCAATCACATCTTAAATCACAAATATTGCAGTAACACATGGTATGATTATATACATTCTATCACGCTGCAAAATTTTATTTATTCAAGCACATGTCTCTGTGAGACACCAATTTATATAAATAATGGTAATTTCGAAAAAAAACTCATACTTCACCGCAAGCAGCATAAGGTCACATGTATGGTTCAGTTCGGCCAGTATACTGTCTCCCTGCCTACAGTGGACCACTGCTGACTTCAACTCTGTTTGACACTTCCGTATATGACGGGTCACTTTCTGAAATAATTCAATGAGAGACTCCCTCTAGGAAAACTGGGCTTAATGCAGGGACAACACTTTCTGCTTTTATTGTTTTTTTTTCGTTAAAAGAAATTCTCTTCTTAGCAAAAATCCAGTTAAGGTGGAAAGTGTTGTTTCTGATTAGCCTGAGCTGACTGCACAGGCTTATTAAGGATCACACTTTACGCTCGAGCATTAAACCCTATTTTCCCTGATCAAGGCTCAAATGTACATGTTTGACAATAAACGTATTACATAACAATTCCAGTGCACAAAAATAGGTTTGCCTTGTGAGTGATGTTTGTTGCAACAAGAGCTGACTATTTTGGCCAGTTGTCCAAAAGGATGAGTGATTGTGTAAAAAAAATATTGAAACATTCATGTGAAAATATTACAAGTAGGAACAAAAGGTCTTAACAATGAACCTGTATCATGTCCAGGTTAAGGTTTTCTATGGAAGCATTGTCAGGTGCTAGCAGCAGTTTATAGAGCAGGGAGCCGTTGTCTGCTGGTAGGTCTTAACAGTCTTCACCTGGGAACGTATAAGGGAAACAAATGAGCCTCGCTCTGGGAAAACTGGGCTACATGCATGTGCATTATAAGTGTCATTCCAGATAAGCCTGTCCAGTCCTCACAGGCTCATCAGGGACGACACTTTCCGCTTTTCTGGTATTTTTTGTTTAAAGGAAGTCTCTTCTTAGCCAAAATCCAGCTTAAGCGGAAAGTTTTGTTCCTTATTAGCCTGTGCAAAAAGCACAGGCTAATCTGGGACAACACTTTACTTACATGCATTAAACCCCATTTTCCCAGAGCGAGGTTCAAATGATTTGATTGAAGCATAAATTTCAATAATAAATTGTATTTGTTAACTAACTTCAAATATTATAAGTAGCTGGAAATAGCATTAAGGACTGATCCTTTTAAAATGCTATTGTATCATTTTGTATTCAGAAATACAGATTGAATAAGGACTATGACCGGGTCTGGGCCTATGAAAGTCAATTTTATCCCATCATCAAAACCTAATTTGACCAAATAACACACTGCAATAAACTATGTTGCATTTCCATCCTGATGAAAGTGTCACACACTCACACACACGCACACACACACACACACACACACACACACACACACACACACACACACCACACACAGACGGGTTTGTTTTAATACCTCGTTTGATTCCCTGCAAATTCGGACACAAAACCCAATTTCATTATATATTAATGACTACGACATTTTGCGAGTATTATTTGCTAAGTTATTGAAAACAACGTAGTTTGAAGGACGAGAAATGCATAAAGAGCTTCAAAACAACCAAAATGTCATTTATCGTTTAGCCCCCAAAACAATCACGTCGGGGAAATATATGCGGTTAAAATTTATCAAACGGTTACTTTATTTTGATGACATTCTTGTTATGGTAAAATATAAATATAAATTTATCACATGGTACCAAAACTATACATATCAATGTGCGGGAACAAAAACTGCCACGTGACCACAAATGCGAACGGCTATTTTGCGGACAAAACGTCAATCGAAGGTATGTTTTCTTATATTTTCTCCGTTTTAGCAGAACACATGTTACAATGCCTTGGTGCACCGTACGCAGTGCGAATTCTACTTTTCATTGATGTATTGCTCATATTTTTAGGTAAAATACTTTTTGAGAACATTCAAAGACAAATATCGAACTCGGCGATGCAGACGACCACACATCTTGTTTCTGTGTGCGTTTGTCTTTTAAAAGACCAAGTTGTCAATGTTTAACTGTACGAAACAGACCAACAGAACAGCTTCAAAATCTAAATAGTTTTAAAAAGGTTATTAACATTGTCTATATTATAATTATAAGGGGAAAAATTCATGTGCGAACGACCACACTTAAAAAACGTTTGCGAATGACCACACTTGGAATATAAATTTATGCCAACGACCACACTTAATTATTAAACACTCGTACGAATGCACGCACGCACATACGCGCACGCGCACACACGCACACATCAAGATAATTTTTCTTAGTGTTATCTTAGGTCTATTGTTAATTAACATTGAGCGTTGACTTATCTGATATAGAAGCACTTTAAATAATTCTTTATTTTGCTCAAGCTCAATAAAGGGGACGGTGCAAATAGATTCCCTAAATATAAGCTTACGCGTTCCCAAATCTTCATAATAGGCCCGCCTTTTTCAATTAATTTGTGTTTAGCACCTTTGTATACTTTAGTATTATTTAGTATATAGTCATAGAATATCCATGCAGATAACTATATATTTTTTAGTATAGACCATTTGTATACCGTACGGGACGATCGCATACATATCATCTGCTGGAGAAGTCCAAGGATTTACCACCAGAGTGTGACCAGAACTGTGCGGCATGCGTATCTAGATCCAGAGCAGTCGTTACTGATATTACGATCAAGTAAGTAAGTTGGACTAACTGTAGGCTATGAAAACAAACTTCGTTTTGTTTATACCGCTAGTACATATATGCTCAATTCCGATCGTTATGACAAAATAAATATCAAATGGAAACCGCGTTGATTGTTTAACTTCGAAATAGGCTAGCAATGTTTAAACTTTGAAAAATATTTTTAACTTACAAATACTTAAATACAAACCATATAAATTTGTTTCAATATATTTTAACATAATATTTGCGCTAACTGATTTTGAAATAATAAAGCTCAATATGGTATGTAATCTTACAGGGACCATTTCTTTGATCATCGAAATGGGAGTTAGAAGAAAGGCGGGACCGTTGATACGGACAGAAACTCTCTACAAAAAGGCGCCATTGGTGTTAGGTGTGAAAAAGCTAGAAGAAATGAATCCAAAATGCTGATTACTTCTAAAATGGGCTTAACAGACGTCATCAAAATCTCATTGTGTGTTGTGTACTTTATTAAAACAGCAAAACGGTGAATTCGAATGTAAATAATATAGATTATATACCAGCTAATGAAATATTCATTTAAAGGTAAATAATTATACGAACATTTCCCAAATGAATGTGCATTTCGTTCTACATATTGTATATGTATCCCATGCGTCAGTAGCGTTTGTGGATACGCAACTTATTGTTTAACTTGTTATAAGTGTTAATATATGCATATTAAATTTCATAAATGAGGTGGAAGTCTTATGAAATATGCAGTTATTTACAATGGTGTTGAATGGTGAAAGGAGTGAAAATTGAAATTTGTATCATTTTTATCACAAAACTGTACATTTATATTATTTTAACACAACCATTTTTCAGATCAACAATTTATTATTAACATAATCAAAGACAAAGATCACAGTGCGGATATTTGCAAACATAAAACTGTCAGTCTAAAATTTATCATTATGTTTTCCTAAACACATTATCACAGAACATAAAAATAATAGCACTGAGTGTAAATAGTCATAAATCATCACATTAATGACTTCGCCATATGGAACATCAAGTATGCATTAATATAATACAAAAGCAAACCATCAATCAAATTGTGTTGAAACTTTTGACTAGAATTGTTTACATTATATCTGTATTAATCAGGTTTTTGTATCATATGTGACTCATTTCTACTTCAAATTGCATAAACTAACATCGTTTTCGTTTACGCAAAAAAAAACATTAACAACCGAAACATGAACTAAAGAGGANGATGATGATGATGATGATGATGATGATGATGATGATGATGATGATGATGATGATGATGATGATGATGATGATGATGATGATGATGATTAAGTTGTGGTGGTGATGTTGGTGGTGATGTTGACGACATGGAGGAACCCCTTAAAACGTACGGTAACACACTTTGGTGTTCAACAGCAAAGTTAGGTGGAAAACAAGGTGCGATGCATTAAATCTTGTAACGCACAGCAATTTTTGTACGTTTGTAGTTGTTTCCTAGTTAATTACGAAAAAAACATTGCTTTTTTTTTCGTCCTACAGATAATTAGATACTGTTTTGTTTTTCAGGTAAGTAACGATCCGTATTTAAAATACGGTACACTAACTTTAAAGAAGGTGAAATGTGAAAACACTATTGATCAATGTTTTTTAAGCTGCGGCGATATAGGTGCATTTTGAACGATTCCTCAGTGTTTGCGCTAGAGGCATTTTATGACATCTAACTGTACGGGTGTAAATGCCAAAGAACGATGATTGTAAATTCGGTAGATAAAGTGTGCGTGGGTTTGTTGTGTCTATCATTTCAAAAAAAAACACTGCATGCGTGCTATGTAACTACACCGACGACTTTTTCAGCACTTCGTCAAGGTGCTGGGTTCTCGCGCTGTGGTCTATCTTAACGTGGACATCGCCGTGGAAGGTATGTGAGAAAGAGTATGCAATACACGCTGGCCTGGCTTGCATTTGAGCTGCGTCCTTGGCTAATCAGGGACGACACTTTCCGCTGTTTATGGTATTTTTGGTTTAAAGGAAGTCTCTTGTTAGCGAAAAATCAGTGTAAGCGAAAAGTGCCGTCCCAGATTAGCCTGTGGGGACTTCGCACAGTATGGCTCATTGGTCAGATGTATACCCATTTTCACTTAAAATTTCATATTTTTGGTTATAGTTTATGTTCAAAAGTAGTGTAACTCATAGACTGCATGTGTTACCCTTAACTGAGAATAAACATTAGTTATACACTTCAGCATTACGTGTCACATTCCCTAAAACTCAGCTATGCTGTTTAAACTAGCTTTTAAAAAATTATAAAATTGTTAATTATTCTCTACCTCGCCCCAAGATAAGTGTTGCATATAAAATTATGCCCACACGTATTTTCATTAAGCATTTACATTTTCTACTTCCACTTACCCGACCGCCCTCCCCTTCCCTGTTTTTTGTTGTGTTGGAGATCCTACATTCGATTATGTTCTCAAAACTACTTATTCAGAAATACATATTACAAAGAGATTTTGAAGAATTCTGTCATTGAACAACAGTGGGAAATAACTTATGTAAAAAGTAAAAAAACAAACAAAGTGAAACGAAAACAAACAAAACTAATTAGGCCCCGACCAATTTTTACTATGTTTGTTGAGTAGTTAGTGGAAACAAACACCAATTTTGGGCAATGTGTATCCCGGTGTGCAGGTAATTTCTCGCTGCGTGCCCTCGGAACTCCCCTTCTGTACCAGTCTGTGTATTCGGCGGCAAAGAAAATACCCAACCCCAACCAGGCGGAAGTGGCGGCTGGCAGGGCCTCGGTGTACGACACGTGGTTTAATACTTTTCCGTGGAAGGGATATGACCGACCCGAGTGAGTAGGTCCAGAACGTGTACGTCATTACATGGCGCTGAGAATTCATGTCTGTCTTGCTGATACCGTTTCGAGTTTAATGTCGTCTGACGGTATTGTGTTCATGTTTGAATGTAATAATTGTTATGAAAGAAATTAATTATTTACTTGCTATTTGCATTAAAAAACAGTGTGTTGTGTTAGATAGCGTGGTAATGTGAGTGTATAACAAATAGGACAGTTAGAATAACATCATGATATACATATGTCAAAACGTTTCATACTGAATTAAATTGGTAAAGCACGTTTGCTTATAATGCTACGCTTGGTCAATAGTATTGATATTTAATTCCTTTAAGAATCCAGCTCCCTGGATCCGGAAGAGACTTTGCGCCATTTTGAGACCGCGTCGGGGTGGCCAATATCGACATCCGGTACACATGGAATAAGGTTCGTATTGAACCGACTGTGAAAACTGGGCCGAATGCATTTGCGTCAAGTGTCGCCCCAGATTAGGACAACACTTTCCGCCTTAACAGGATTTTCGCTAAGAAGAGACTTCATTTAAACTAAAAATACCATAACAGCTGAAGGTGTCGTCCCTTATAAGCCTGTACGTACTGCACAGGCTAATCTATAACGACACTTAACGCACATGCATTAAACCCCGTTTCACCAGAGTGAGACCCAATAATAGTTGACGTAATGACGTATACTAGTAGGCGCGTTGTGAAACGCAATGAAATTTAGTTCCGTATGGATTTAATCTTACTTTTTTTACAGACATTGTATATATATATATACATGTACATGCATATGCATTTACACTAATTACTAAACATGTGGACTTGCAAACCCAAATAAACTCAACACACATTAAAAAAAACAACGACGGGGACTCTGGAGAATTGGGTCGAATATGTTCTTCTATTTAAAAAAAAAACATGTCGCAAAATTTAAACCATTAATTGCTCATACTGAGAATATGACATGTTTATATATGTGCAACCAAAGATCTCTTGTGTTTCAGAGAAAAATGAAGCTGTATGCGTACCCAATGTACCACTCGGTCTATGAAACCGTCTACTTGGTGGATAAAATCATGGATATAGGATTTAAGGTAATTCAGATGTGTACAAAGTTGACACGGCCGAACTCCCAAGCGTGCAAATCATCGAATTATGTACATTATTGTTTTTTTGTGCATTACCATTTTTACGACAGAACATTCCGTGTTCTAACAAATATAGTCTCTGTTATGAATCGTTATGTTGAGTGGCTGATTTCAATGCTTTTTTTAAACTTTGTTAGCAATACATTTTACTAGTACTGGTACACGTAATACATGAGGAAGAATGATACTGTTTCGGTTGTATAGTACTACAAGTAAAATAATTGAGACTCGAACTGCAGAAACCAGGCTTCATGCATGTGCGTAAGTTTGTAAAGTATTCGTTACATTGCAGTACCACACGGTTGGTGATCGCAAACCGCATTTGTTACATTGCAGTACCACACTACTTTAGGTCAGGTATGGGTAGAGATGACCCGCGAGTTGGCCGATGACGTAATTCTGCCCTTTAACGTCTCGGACATGATGAGTCTGATCAGAGACCAGACGGACAGCCTGCTCACCAGGTTCGGTCAACTCATGGAAAACAACGGCACCAACACAGGTGTGTTCACATTCGCCACTGAATGAAAATGAGAATGGTAGTTTCACAACTTTTCGTTTTAGTTCTAGTGGGCTTCTTTTAACACTTTCGATTGCGTTTCCCCGAGATACCAAGTGTAAGGATTTAATTGATCAACAAACATCCGAAAACCCCTGTCTCGATTTATCTTTTGTGCCGTTAGTGGGTATTCATTGCCTGTTAAGATGTGCTTGTATGTATGATACTACCATTCCGTGTACAATCGTAATTTGTTCACAACGTTATATCAGGAATTGGCAAATACTTAAACGCGTTGAAATAGAAATACTTATACTTAAATTATACTTAAATTCTGCTCTATATGTGCTTGTTTAGCGGTGCTGCGATCTGCTGTGCATAACCTTACAAATCAGGTAGAAGAGTTTGAAAAGGTTGTGGCCTCCGTCGACAAGAAAGAGTGAGTTTATTGATAGCTATAGCCTCAGATGACTGAGTTTTGTTTATTTTTATGTTCGAAACATGTGTTAAACGTTCACTCCGTCGATCGAATGTTAGAAGATCTTTAAACTTAATGGCGTCGCTTACATCGTATGATCTGCTGGAGTAAAAACAATCAAAGTCACGTGTAACAATTTCCTTGTTAATTTGCCTGCAGTAGAAACATTGATAAAATAGTCACACCTGGAGAATGTACCGGTAGTTAATATATAGGTCACATTGTAATTGTTAACTAAATTGTCAGGTCCTTTTAGAATCTAAATGATGTTTGCGTTATTGTTAATTTTAATGTTAAACAAACACTAAAATTGGTAAAAGAGCGTTACGATATTTTTAATTCATTCCACATGCCGCTATGTTTTAGAAACATGTTCGTAAAAATATTTCAGACTATTTCTTACTTTGTAAGCCATAAAGATAAACCATATATTAATCCTATAATTCGTAGCATTTTTTTAAACAACACTTCTCTGCAGTTATAAACCAAGTTGAACTATTAATACATATGTATTTTCAAAATATCATACCATATCAACTGTAATTGTTTCAATGAAACAACTATTGGTACATAAAATGATGTCAGCGTGGTTTGAACTTTCGGCTTAGATGCATAGCTTCCCCGAGCTTGTGAAGATCCGGATAACAACCAGACCCCGAACATCGTGGGAAAACTGGGCTTTATTCATTTTCGTAAAGGGTCGTCCCAATTTTTGCCTGTGCAGTCCGCACAGGCTAATCAAGGATGACACTTTCCGCTTTTATGGTATTGTTCGTTTAAAGGAAGTCTTTTCCTAGTAAAATTCCAGTTGAGGCGGAGAGTGTCGTCCTGATTAGCCTGTGCAGACTGTATAGGCTAATCTGAGACGGCACTCTACGCACATGCATTAAGCCTAGTTTTCCCAGAACGCGGCTCATATTAAATCCGAGATGATCATTATGTTTCAGTCCATACGCCGTCCGTAGAGTAAACGACCAACCAATGAACGTGGAGAGGGCCTTCATTGACCCAAACGGACTGCCGGGCAGGAAGTACAAACAGTAAGTCAGCACCCACGTGCATTTATAATTAACGTAGAGCGTGTTTTGTCCGCTCATAGTTCTCTTACTTAGAGATTAAATTGTGATGAAGTTTTGAAAACAATACTGTGATTTTTAATGTTGTATTTTGTATTGCACAAGTATATTGCAAGATACTACCTATAGCCAATTGTGTTCACATAGTGTTATCCTTATTGGGGTATTACCTTTCTGGTTTGTTGGTATGTAACTACCGATTTGATTACAATTAAGGTTTAAGTCTTATATGGAAAATCAAGTTAAGTTCGCATTTTTAAAATAGCAACATACAATGAAAAATGAGTATGAGCAGATACAACACCTCTGTTTTCGCTTTACTCGCAGCCACCTGTTATTCACCTAGAGTAATGTGGACAGCTACGCCGGAAGCAGCTACCC
>VMBQ01006788.1:37803-45428 GCA_007657795.1 Dreissena rostriformis | reverse complement strand
AAAATAAAAAATTATACGATATATGTATATGTGAAAATAACAGAAACAAGAAATGAAGTTGTAAAATATTTATTTTGAAACCAGCAGTAAAAAAGAAATGCATTTAAAACGAGATGTATTACAAGCATGTCATTAACGAAATATGTAGCAGAACAGATGTAATGCAACTATTGATATATATGGTGTTGGGAAAATACCACAGAATGAGCAGATTTGATAATCGATTGTATAAACACAGTGCTAAGTTTTTGTAACTGATGTATAAGAAGAATCATAATGTAAGTGCTAAATAATCATTATGATAAGGTAAAAAGTGAAACTTCTTATGTAATGAAAATGATAAAATGTACTTAAAGGATAAGAAATCACACCCTCAATAGAATGAAGCAGTTTGTATATTTTTACGTTTTCAAAAGAAATCCTAGTAAGTGAAAGAAGAACGTGAAGATGAAAAAAGGTACGCAAATATATATACATGCATTTACAAACACAATGTTAAACATTGAAACATGAAATGAGGAGCAAACAATGAGGAGATCATACTTAGGTAAGATTATGCTAAATGGAAGCATTTGGCAATGTGTAACATATTACAGCCTTCCTTGTTTGACATTAATGTACATGAAATTGTAAGCATACATAGCAAAACAACAATGAAAAGATACACGTTCTAATTTATGTTGGATTTAAACAGGTACACATTTTTACTGTGAATATATAGTGTAATATATATATATATATACGATTGATCAAGGTTCCATCATTGAGAGTGTTTACTGTTTAAAAGAACATGCAGTTAATTACATTTGTTGTAGTGAGATTTATTATTGTAATTTGAATGAAGATAATAGTTCTTTAATAATTGTTAAATAATGGTAAAGAAGTTAAAATTTGTGGAAAATTAAATAGCTGAACATGAAAGGAAAGCAGTTGTTTATGTTCATAATATATATATCGGTCATAATAGGAACAGTAGGGATCTGTGTCCTTAATGAATATTAAATATTGTGACATGAAAGCAGTGTATAAGGTATTAATGTGATATTCTGTTTATATTTATTTGTATTAATCATACCCATAAGTCGAGCACCTATGCGAAAAGAAATTATAGATGATTTACAAGGGTATATTTGCTTGTTAGAAATTAATTTATATCGTACGATTTAGAGAACAAATGCTTTATAATAGATAAAGCATCAATGGGTGTATATTCGCTTGCAAGAAATTGAATATCGTACGATGTAGACAAAAAATGATGTATTATAATATAATAGAAGAACAAAAATTAAACAATGCATCAATATTTTGCAAGGAACATACACATACATAGCACCATAACAATCCAATAAAATATATTTGAACAATTGTAGTACTGTATGAACTACTGAATATATGATTGTTAAGTTGTATGCATTAATATTATCTTAATATTTCTCTTCAACAGTATACTGCGAACATTAATATGCCTTTTTTAAACAGATTGATTGGAATAAGGAATATGAAGCAGAAACGAAAACATTAAAGGTTTAACTGTTCACCTTTAAATGTGAGCTGATTTTTATCTGCCTTGACTGAATTATGCACTTTGAACATTAACTAGATTTTTTTAATGTAAGTAAGCAAAATGTATGGAAATGATACAACGAATATAAGAGACACAACAGGATGGAAAAGTAGATGCTCAAATATTTGACCTCGCAAGGTCTTAACCATAGAGTAGTGTTGCAGGAAAATGACTGAAATGGGTAAAAACATATGGAGGGCACACAAAGAGACTGACAAGCTGATTTTGGTGGGGAAGTTCATGTAAAAATGCAAAAACAATCATACCCAATTACATAATGCTATAGATGACAACAAGCAGAAAAATGATGGCACTTTAACACATGAAAACAAGCAAAGCCTATGACATTTTGTTTGTGAAGTAAATATGTACATGTAACAAAGAGTGTCAAAGTCAGAGGTTAGGCGTTGCAATTCAGTGTTCATAATTAAAATAGGGTAGGGCAGACATAAAAAAACATTATTCGCATATCTGTAATTCTAAATATGAACATAAGTAATGAAAACAATCAACACTACACTAAAACTATATAAGTGTTCATAAGTAATAGAGGTTAGAGCAGACATTAAAGAACATTATTTACATATCTGTAAAAAATGAAATGAGTAATAAAAACACTAATTTACTAATCTATATCCAAAATGAAATGGACATGACTAGATATATTTATTTCAAAGCATGAAAATGGTTTTTACATGATTGAAATGCAAGTAAAAACAATAGGGTCAGAGACCTGAGACTTAATGGTACTGCTCTCAGCAACGTTTATGATGTTTCTGAATTTATTTACAAATTTGGCCAAAATTTGAACAAAATAGTTTACAAGGGGTTTCTATAGCCATATAAGGAAACACACCAGCCCCAAAGATGCCATGTTTTTCAACGGATGGGAACAATACTTGAAATCAACTCCAGGTATCATACAAACAAATATTCTGACCAAGTTTCATGAAGATTGGACTGAAAGTGTAACTTCTAGATTGTTAACGAGGTTTTACTATAGCTATATAATGTAGAATGCCAAGCTTCATGGCGGCCATGTTTTTCAACAGACCACAACCATTTTCTTACATGTTCAAGATGTCATGGAGACAAATTTTCTGACCAAGTTTTATGATGATCGGACAATAAATGTGGCCTGTAGAGTGTTATCAAGGCAAATGTTGACAACGGACAAAAGGCGATTACAAAAGCTCACCATGAGCACATTGTGCTCAGGTGAGCTAAAATACACATGCCAAGTCATATTGCATGAACCCGCTCAACTGTGGCCCCTCTCATGAAAAGACGAAGGGTGACAGGAGCATTCTGGCAGATGAAAGTTTCTATGTCCTCGCCAGGAAGAGCCTCACTTCAAACCACGGTTGTTACCGAGTAGCATTCTCCATCATCGGCCAGGAGCTCTTTCGTCACCAAGTCTTCCCCAACACCTTCAATGGTGACGACTCTTTCGTCTAATGGAGCCTCAGCAGTCTGAAAGTACATCAAAATAGTTGAATAATTTATTTATTACTACAATGTATGGGGGGAATAATCATTTTAATGCAAATCCCTCGATGTTATAATGTGCCTTACTGAAAGATAATTAAGAATTTGACAGGGTGTAAGTTCATGAATAAAAATGACCGTGTGCAGTTACACGATGGCAACTGAAATGTTTAGTTTTGCCACGTATATATGTAAGTAATTTAGTTTCTGTTAAATGTTTTTGCATTTTTGAAGACAATATATGAATGTATTAAAGTGTAAACATGAAAGTTCAATATGGAAAATAACTCATTACTGATAACCAGATGCATTAAGGGGTGTTGCGTCAGTTTATTTAACCGAGGATATATTTATGGCNCCTGACTTAAAACCACGGTTGCTACCGAGTAGCATTCTCCATCATCGGCCAGGAGCTTTTTCGTCTCCTGGTCTCCCCCAACGCCTTCAATGGTGACGACTCTTTCGTCTTATGGAGCCTCAGCAGTCTGAAAGTACATCAAAATAGTTTAATTATTAATTTATTACTACAATGTATGGAGGGAATAACCATTTTAATGCAAATCCCTCGATGTTATAATGTGCCTTACTGGAAGATAATTAAAAATTCATGAAAGTTCATGAATACAAATGACCGTGTGCAGTAACACAATGGCAACTGAAATGTTTAGTTTTGCCACGGCTATATGTAAGTAAGTTTCTGTTAAATGTTTTTTGCATTTTTGAAGACAATATATAAATGTATTAAAGTGTAAACATGAAAGTTCAATATGGAAAATAACTCATTAACCAGATGCATTTAGCAGCATTATGTAAAAAATCATTTATGTCTAAATCTAGCACAAGAAAGTATGACCAACAAGAAGAATGACGTAAAATGAGTAAAAACAATTCTGTGAGTAATTTTGATAAATTTAATAAACAAACTGTAAAATCATCTTTTTTCATTTATTATAGTATTAAGGACAAACAATACTGTTACAATTATCAATTGTTAATTCACACTGACTCAAGATTTTAAAGCATTACAAATTCATGTCAGTTCCACAACTTGCAACAAATTTGCGCATTCAGTGTTGACTAAAAAACCGGTTGAACACTTTGTAAAAGGAAAATAATAATGTATATTTTTGGNGACAGACAATACTGTTACAATTATCAATTGTTAATTGACACTGACTCAATATTTTAAAGCATTAACGGTTCATGTCAGTTCCACAACTTGCAACATATTTGCACATTCAGTGTTGACTAAAAAACCGGTTGAACACTATGTTAAAGGAAAATAATAATGAATATTTTTTGTTAGAGTTTATAATAGCAATCTTACATACCTGGATAACGCTTCTTGAGGTCAGTGACAGCGAAATCTCCCCTCTGTGTACGTTGGTCACAGCATTTGTGACCTGGATGAATGTTCCCAGACCGTGGGCATGTCACATGCCCCTCGCTAGAGGGTAAGTTTCTGCCTAAAGTATACAATTTTTAAAAGAGACGAATTTACCAATTTTTATAAAGTTGCGACAAATGTTGTCACAATATAAAAAAGTTTGCGAATCATTTTTTCGCAAATTGAGGGGCCTAAGGCCTCTTAAAAAAGACAGACTAAAGGAAGTTGGGAGCCTTAGCATGTGGTTCCTATGTTTATAGCATGTAAAAGCACCTCTCTGTGTTTGACACTACCTTATTATCTTTTTAAGCAAAAGGTCTCAATTTTGGAAGTAAAGAGAAGATTGTGTAAAAAATAACTGAAGAAAACAAAGATAACGCACAACATGAATTATTATACAAGTGAACAAATGATATACAAAAACTTAAGGCTTTATCATGTCATATATTTTTTTAATTGCTTAGCATTCGACGTTTGTGATCTTATTCATGATTAAAAGAGTTGCACCAGACNGTTTCACTCTCCGACGATTGTCGGAGATCGTGATATCTTTTACCCTTGTCGGGGATCTCCCAACAGTGACCTCTCTTTCCAGGTCCTCCTGGAAAAATTCAATTTAATAACACATGGGAATAAGATTATGTGTTGGTATAATTCCAGTGTGCAGTCAATGAAATATGATTGTATTGCCCTGAAGTATACAAATTTTAAAAGAGCCGAATCAATAGAGAATATGTTACAATGTAAATCAAAATGACAATTGAGGGAAATGAGGCTTAATTAAACGTATAATATAATGACAGCACAACAGTAACAACAACTTATTGTGTAATGTTGTCAGTTTAAAGCTCGGAAAAACAATGCTCAATGTGATATATGCAATAGCTTGATCATTGTTCAATATAGAAGAAAATGAAGCAATATGTTTAANGCATTGTCGCCATCGTACTATCGAATTGTCGCCATCGTACTATCGCATTGTCGCCATCGTACTATCGAAATGTCGCCATCGTACTATCGCATTGTCGCCATCGTACTATCGCATCGTCGCCCACTGGATTGTAATGTGTAACCACGATGGCCTAACGGTATTCCATAATTATGGAACGCCGCGACGTCCTCTGTAGTCTTTCATCGCGGTGTTGTGTTGAATATTGTAAAAACGACTGTGAATATATTGTTTCATCACGTTTTATTTTTTGTTCAATATCGTCCGATAGGGGTATGACGTAAATTTGTTTATTGCCTTCGTTATTTTGCCAAAGGCAATACATGTCGTTATGTGAAAGAGCATTAACCAGACACTTTCAAAAGTCCCTAGACATTATTTAATTGAAATGAAACTGTGTGTGCACTGAAGTTATTTTTGTCATAAAATCAACATTTTTTAAATGATGCCTTTAATACAATTATATAAGTCCTGCACAAATATTTTGTCTTTGATAAATATCAACAGTCTATCGATAATTAATAAGATCTTTTGCAAAACTGTATACACATTTTAATCTCGTCAATATACTGTGAAAAAATTATCGTGTCAAATACTGAAATAATTTGTTGAAGTAATGTGTATATGAATTGAGTTACCATCCGCATTGCGATAGTTAAACTTTATGAACTTTGTAAATTATAATGATATAATGAATAAATACTAGACACGTTTATGGTTCTAAGGTTCACTAAATAATTGTAGAAAGAAAATATAAGCTAAGATTATCTGCATTGTTTTGGATAATTATCAGTAATACATTAGTTTATAAGTTTATACATGAATGAGTCTAATAAGTGACTGTTCAATGACTGACGCACACTGGATGGAACGCAGTCATGTTGTATATAGCACTGGTTATTATCAACCAATACATCGACCCTGATACTGACTTTTTTTTTATCAAAGCATTCACTATGTGTTATGTTTTTAGATATAATAGTAAAACACTTAGTTTGCGTTATTACCCGACATTAACTTTCTTATTTCAGTAAAACGAGACCCGTCCGAAAAGGATACAATGTTAAATGGTAAATAACTTGAAATAACTTAAATAACACGTATACTTGATTTAATCGTTCGATCGATAATTATTTTAAAAAAAAGTGTTTTTAATAATTGACGGGAATATCGATATTTATATTTGTTCAAATCGCTGTTCAAAAACGATAAATATTATAAGTAAATTTATCGTATTTATGACTTATAAAAGTATATATACATATTGACTGTGACTGTTCATAGTCGGTTATATAAATATTATATATTTTTCGAGCTAAGAAGTTTATAAATGGACATAAACAATTACCTCCACTCTAAACATTCTGCTTGCTTGTCTAAGTTTTTCGATGCTAGGTTATCACGTGATCAGTCGGCGGAGTTATCGGCTCCCAGGCGTCATGTTCATTAACGAGAAATTGAGTTAGGCTGCACACGCACACCACCGTTTTAGGCCACCTACTCGAATTCTTCCAAAACCAAAGGAGTATTTCATAATTAGCACCTTTGTGAGTGTTTGAATAGTAACTCAAATTTAATTTACGGTTGTTTGAATCGGATATTTATAACATTTAAAACCGGTACTAATGCTAACTAAACTGTTTTACAGGAAGTAGTAAANGGGTCTGAGCTGTTTAATGGTTTCTGGGAGGGCCATGCGGATGCAAAACATGCTATAGCGGGCGTGTCTGGGCCTTGAAACATTAAAAGGGGGAGGAGTATAGTGAAATAATAATAATATAAATATATTTTATTTCAACGCTGCTGGTCAATTATACTTGTCTAGCTGTCAGGGGTTCGAACCCGCGTCTCAGAATTAGGGGGTATAGACGTCTGGCCCACGTCATGCTAAAATGGGTCTTATGTCATATTCCGCCATGGTAGCACCAAACCAGCGTGCGATTAGGTGATAATTTATGATATGAACAAATGTAATGCGTAAATTCTTAAAACAATTCAGACCAACTCTGGTCTTTAATGTTCTATTTAAGCTTGATAAAGTTGTAGCTCTGACTTGATATGAATAGTAGCAACACAAACATATAAATAATAGGTCGAACAATTTTAATATAAAAGCTTAAATAGATCTAAAAAAATAATGAGAATTTTGATCAGAGTAAGCGGCAAAAAGCTTGTTTATTTCCACAAACACGCACACCTCTTACATTTTTGAAAGGTTTTTAAAGTGTATCCTTGTT
>VMBQ01006788.1:15870-34949 GCA_007657795.1 Dreissena rostriformis | reverse complement strand
GAACAAAATATTTCAATATATTCCATAAAAAATATAATAATCATGGCAAAGGAAATTCAATGGCCGGTATCTAAACAAAAGCATAATCGCCAAGACCGTAGCATCAGTTCGGTTCGTTAGGACCGCGCGCTACTTTCTTCCGCCTTCATTCCTTACTTGCTTTCATTTTTAAACCATTTTTTTTTCTATCATATACAGAATTCTATTCTCCTAAGCAAGATGTTATTTTTAAAACTGAACTCCAAATATAAACGCTACAAATCGGTATAAAGTACGAACATGTCAACCGTAAATCTAGATTCTAAAACTCCAAAACGGTATGATATTTGCAAAAGTTAAAGTTATAACTCGCCGGGCTGCCGAAATCAGAAGAAAAACTTAATATATATTTATATATCTGAAAACTACGTTACGTAAGCTTTCTAATGATATATAATTTGTCAAAATCGGCCTAGAAATGAAACTATAATTTAACAAAAGACGTGAGTGGGTACATCAAATTTATAACCTCGGCGCTTCGATAAAAGATCG
Source organism: Dreissena rostriformis (assembly GCA_007657795.1). NCBI lineage: Eukaryota > Metazoa > Mollusca > Bivalvia > Myida > Dreissenidae > Dreissena > Dreissena rostriformis. The sequence continues at coordinate 34,418 of VMBQ01006788.1, read as the reverse complement.
ATAGTTACGACACGGTCACGTGACTTAGACGCGACAAGATATTTGGCGTAACGGTCCCGTTTCTTATCCGTGTAATCTAGAATCCGTGTTCAAGGTCAAAGATCAAAAAGAAATCAATCAAAGCGGCGCAATAGGGGGCATTGTGTTTCTGACAAACACATCTCTTGTTTAAAATGGTTTGACTATTTCTATGTACATAAAACATTAACATGTATAAAGCATGTTAAAAATGTAAATTTATCTATTTTTTGTTGCACAATAATGTTTGCCAAAGACCATGGCTAGTTGAAATAATCATTGGTACTAAGTTCTAACAGTTATGTACATTTATAAATAGATTTATTTCTATTAACATTACCCATACTCATATGTAATCACCTTGTGTCTACATGTTTAATTATGATCATAGACTCATAGTATGTAATGGATATTGAATATGGACAGTTTTTGTGTGTCATAGGTGTTGTGCTACTACTGTATTGCCATAACTAACATCACATGTATCTATCTATAGAAGCAGGTTTTGTTCATAGATTTTGATACATAATCATATTATGTGGTGGTTGTACATGCATAACTTTTTATGCCCTCGAAGGTGGGCATATAGTGATTGCACTGTCCGTCTGTCTGTCTGTCCTTTTGAAATTCTGTCACACTTTGCGTTTAGGTTTTGCGTTGAGGTTTCGAAAAATGTAGATTTTTTTTTTGCAATATTGATCATAGCAACCTGATATTTGGCATGCATGTGTATCTCATGGAGCTGCACATTTTCAGAGGTGAAAGGTCACGGTCACCCTTCAAGGTCAAAGGTAAAAAAAAGTAGGGGGCATTGTGTTTCTGATAAACACATCTCTTGTTATCTTTGGTTTTGTGGTATTTACTATATAGCCTTGCATCATGCATAGTTAAGTGTACAAGTAGTACTGCTTTGTTATTTGTTAAATATTTAGAATAAAATAAACATTAAATTGGGTAGATTTGGTCGGCTGTATGGGGACGAGGAGGCTGAATATGTAGCGAAATTAGTCAGTGAAAACCAAGATTTGGTCAGGGAAAAGTCAGTGAAAAGTCAGGGAATTGTATTTTATCAGGTTGGTGGCAACCCTGACAACTGCGCGATTTAATCTGAACACACATCAAGCAAATTGATTCTTAGGTCATGTTTGAAGAAGCCTGGAAGGTGAGAAACATGTTATAATCTCTACAGAAAGTGTGAAGACCTTGCAAAGATTAAGCCCAAGATCAAACAAGAAATCTCCGAAAATTGCCGGGAGTTTGATTTTCCAGCGACAGCTAGGGGTTGATTCTTAAACAGATCAACGCCTACCCTTCCTCTGATTGTGCTGTTGTTGTTGATTTAAATTGTAATAATCCTCTATCCACTGCATTCAAAGGGGTGTATGTGATAATAATGTGCCAGGAAGATCCTGTGATCTAAGGGTGATAGGTGCGAACTGAACCGTTACTGTTAGTATATTAGCACTCGCGGTTGTTAAACGAGAAAAGTAAACAAGGTGATGCCTTCTGTATAATGTCGCTCCAGATGTGCAGATGTATCACATGCTCTCGATAAGAAAGACATTAGGAAAATACATGCCCTTGCTGTTTAGAAGTGTTATGCTGCTTGAACAATTATATGAACCGCGCTCTGGGGAAACGGGGCTTAATGCATGTGCTTAAAATGTCGTCCTAGATTAGCCTGTGCAGTCCGCACATGCTAATCAGGGTCGACACTTTCCGCCTAAATTTGATTTTGCCAATAACGCGATAGATAGACTTCCTTTAAACGAGAAAAAACATATTATCGGAAGTGTTGCCCCTAATTAGATTGTGCGCGTCGCACAGGTTAAATTGGGACGCTACATTACGGACATGCATTAATCCCCGTTTTCACAGAACGCTACTCATATTGTTATCAAGATATTATATTCAACGATGTTTAATGAGACGCGTTTCAAAGTCTTTGCGACGGCAACTGTCTAGTGGTCATCTGAAACAGTCGTACATTCCTGCATGTAAGGGTTTAGTTTGGAGTATGTTGTACTTATTGACGCAATGCATAGCAATTGTCTGTACATGTAGTTTAGTTTAAACCTATTTATTTTAGCTCGATTGCATCGAAAGACTAAGGCTTATTTGAAACGCGCTCGAGTCCGTTTCCTGGGACAAGAACCAGTACTTGGTAAATATGGGGGAGATCTTAAGATCGTTCCCACAGTGGGGATCGAACCCGTGGCCCCCCGATCGCTAGGCGGGCACCATATCCACTACGCCATGGCGACATGTACATGTAATAGTATAGGATAAAATATTTAACAAGTAATATGAAGGGAGAACAAATAATTACTTTTATATATATATAAAAAAAAAACAAGAAACAATAATATTGAAAAATAATTTAAATATATCGCGTTTTTAGTAGATAATGGTAGAGGTTTGATTTAAGCTATGCTTTGAACAACCGGAATTCTTGTATGATTGTTTTTAGGAGTTGAATGTGGCTTCAGTAACTATTACTATGATCACATATATGGACTCTGTTTCGCGTGTTTCAACTTAAAAATACGTAGTATTTTCATGCGACATTTACTTTAAAATTTTACATCCAATTCTTGGAAATAAGGAAATTATGTATACATAGTTTACCCCTTTTGTTTGTATCACTCATTCCATTAAAAGTTAAAACACGTATTCGCCATTATATTCAGTCTTTGGTCTTAATTCAGAACATTTATACGCTACTTGTTCAAATCGATGTTTTGTGTACAAGCGTTACAAATAGGTATGAATATCCGACTTTTCTACAAATCGAGATTATACAAATGTTTCACATACATTTTAGACGTAACATATGCTAAAAAAATAAACATGGGACAAGATAATAGGGAATTACCCTTTGGCGATTGTGAAATGTCTGATCTCATGTATAAGCTATTAATTATGAATATTTTGTTCTATCTTTACATCGTGTGACATTCTTACGTCTTTCCGGAAGTTACTTATCGTTTGGGTCATTATATCGGTACGGTACATCTATCGCTCGAGGTCCAGAAGTCCACGACTGCCAATTATCAACTAATGTTCGTTAACATTCATTTGCAATCAGACATTTCGATTGTAAAGATAAGACATTTAAGACCATTCAAATATGTGTTAAGTAAATACGAAATATTTTATGAGCTTCGTATAAAGAGAGAAATAAAAAAGTTGACATTAACATCTGTTTTATTATGAACTTGTTATCTTTATAACATGTGCTGTAATGTCAATAAACTATCGCGATCATCATCTGTCAACGTTCGCTTATTTGTCGCGATTTTTAAAATTGTCGCAATCCTCCTTATTTTTTTTCCATGCAGATCGATTTTTTTTTTATTCTTTAATTTTCATCGTTATTTAATATAATAGAAGATTGGATTCTTGTAGTTTCAGAATTCTGAACCTGACTTTATTACCATAGTTATGATATTGGTGTTTTGAAATGAGAAAAGGCACGAAAATAAGTTCGTCTGACTTCGCTGTTATATCAAATAAAATAACCAATATTTGGCCCACTTACAAGTTTATAACCAATATTTGGCCCACTTACAAGTTTATGACCAATATTTGGCCCACTTACAAGTTTATGACCAATATTTGGCCCACTTACAAGTTTATGACCAATATTTGGCCCACTTACAAGTTTATGACCAATATTTGGCCCACTTACAAGTTTATGACCAATATTTGGCCCACTTACAAGTTTATGACCAATATTTGGCCCACTTACAAGTTTATGACCAATATTTGGCCCACTTACAAGTTTATGACCAATATTTGGCCCACTTACAAGTTTATGACCAATATTTGGCCCACTTACAAGTTTATGACCAATATTTGGCCCACTTACAAGTTTATAACCAATATTTGGCCCACTTACAAGTTTATGACCAATATTTGGCCCACTTACAAGTTTATGTCCAGCTACATGCAACATAATGTTTCTTTTTGTAACGTTTTATGACATAAAAACGTTTCGATATAAATTTAAAGTTCTTGTTCACAGAAAAGTATTAAATGCATGCTAAACTAGCATCTGCTCGTATGAAAGAAAATTGTTTCCATTTCTGTGAAATATATTTTGTTTATATGAAAATTCATGTTACTATGTTTAATTGTTAATGTTCGACAGCACTTGGTGCGAATGAAATAAATTCTTAACAGTACTATTGGTACGAGCCTAGTGTACTTACTCGATCGACTCCAGAGGCATCGCACACTGCCACGTGTATAGAAACTTCACGATTTATAATAAGCCAATACCGGGTACTTATAATTTGACCGATTATTATTTTTTTGCCGGTACCTTACCTTGTCAGTTAGAAACGATTGTTGCAATTATGCAGATTTTTCGCATAAGCATTTGTGGATTTGGTATTTCATTTAGACGAAATTGAAAACTTTGCGTTTCGCAACAATTTAAGTGTTTATTATAACACTCGCCCAAAGTCAATCGTAACTGTAGTAGAAATAATTATTCAAAAATAGTTGTCCAAATATGTTAATGAAGTCCCGTTATTTCCGTTTTAACAAAGACTCGGATTTTCTAATTACGCTAAGGGAATTCTGTTAATAAAGTAACGTAATAGTGTTAACATAGTTATTAAGTCTTTCAATCTAATGATTTTGGCAACAATTTCTGATTATAGCTACTGGAAACAGATGGACCCTTTCCGTTTGATCCATTACGCGCTTGAATTCGTTCGTTATTTGTATCTCGCGAGATTTTGAAAAGGGCCACGCGCCCGGGTTCAACATGTTACTTTTTTTTCTTCAAGATGTTCGCCATCTATTTTTGATAACATTAGTTCGATTTTTTTTCGACTAGATGCATTATAATTCGGTGAAAACAAAGGTCCCATCCTTTTGATGTGGGTTACGAAACTAAAGCCTCATTTTCACTTAAGCGCGTGCTATACACGCGCGTGCATTATATCATTTCCGTTTTCATGAAAAATTGACGTGCATTCGACCCGAACGTTAAAACACGCAATTGATTACATTCAGATATTGTTTTTCGCAGACAAAACACAAAACGATAGATTGAATTGTCACCGCTATTCAGTCAAAAGAAAAAGATCAATAAATAACTACAAGTGATATTTTGGACTTAGCGTGTAGAATTAATGCAGCGACATCTGTCATTGGTTTTCCATTATGCCTTAGTTCGATGCGAGTCGATCTGAATGAAATTCTCGGACTACGTAATTTTACATTTAAATTAACAACTCATTTGAAGCGGATAATTGTGGGCAACGCATGTTTATGAATCAACGCGAATCGAATCGTTAAGGTGTTACGCGATGTGTGATTTATGGGGAGCAGTCTCATCCCAGTTTTGAGTAGGCGGGACAAAATATGATACGCGCTCTGGTAAAACATGGCTTAATGCATTTGCGTAAAGTGATGTCCCAGATTACCCAGTGCAGTCCGCACGGGCTAATGAAGGACAACACTCTCCACCTTGACTGGACACTTTCTGCTTTTATGGAATTTGTAATATAAAAGAAGTCTCTTCTAAATGAAAATGCAGTCTAAGAGGAAAGTGTTTTCCCTGATTAGCCTGTGCGGACTGCACAAGCTAATCTGGGACGACACTTTCCGCACCTGCATTATGTCCCGATTTCCCAGAGCTGACGATAGGAAGGAGGAAACATGGAGCCGTTGCCTTGAAGGAAAGTTCCCTTTTTAAAAATATATTTTCAATCAATCAGTCTTCGATTTAGCATATCTTAAACTATTTTTTGTAAATAGTATCAGAATAGTTTCTGAAAGTGTTATCCCATTTTGCAACAATGCCATTTTTTGTTATTAGCATATGTATATCAAACATTCCATATATTATGACAAACCGTACGCTGTTGATTGAATTAGAATCCGGTGCCTTGTTTTCTAAATGAGTTTACAAAACAACTGTCACAACTTATTGAAGACTGAATAAGAATCCGGTGTCAACAGCCTTGTTTTCTAGCTGCTCTAACAGAACAACTGTATCAACTTATAGGATTTTCACTTCTATTTGTTATTCTTCGCGCTGGTTTTATGTTCGTTAAAATGTGCAAGTCATCGTAACCACTGCAGAACTAAAGTACAATCATTAATCAATTAGAAGATGTATTTCAGATTTAAATGCGAAATATGAACTTAATTGTTAAATTTCAAATATCATATTCTGCAATATTTGGCCTGTTAAATGACACGGACATTATTTTGATGCCTATCAAGCATATCTGATGTCACACGAAACAATCGTGTTAACGCAAAAACAGTGGACAAATTAGTTAATTTGTCACTAAGGCAACTCTTTCATTGTGAAGGCGGGAGGTCCCGTTACAGGTCTACTATAACAATGCAACGAGAATACGAAATAATCTTGTGAGTTTAAACAAAGAAAATATCGTCGCTGTTTCAATTGCTTTGTTAAAAATACCAAAATATGCCTTAACACGCAATATATAAGAACGTGATACTTTGGGGACAATAAAGACCTTTCCAAGAACAAATTATGAAGTCGCAGATTCGTAGTCAAGATGCATTTCAATCTTTATTTGATTTCTTTATTTGAGGAAGAGCTAAGGATAAATACACAAGTCAAAGAAGCTATACCATTTACTACCAACGAATAGAAACTGACATTTATTTCATATAAACGAAACGACTAAGACAATGTGATTGAAAACCATTTTTATTGTTTTAACATGTGTTATCATTAAAATAATCCGGTAGCTGGAAAGTGTCTTCAGATTCTTTGAAATTGTAGACAGCAGTTTTGGCGGGAATAAGTACTAGTATATGGCGTTAACAGGTATTTTGCTGTTATGCTTATCATGCCATACATTGTTTCTCTTTAACCCTTTGAGCGCTGGAACCGAATTTTAAAGGCCTTTGCAAACAGTTTGGATCCAGATGAGACGCCACACAACGTGGCGTCTCATCTGGATCCAAACTGTTTGCTATTCTGATAGTGGTCTTTGAAAAAAAGTGAAGAAAATGATGATTTTAGAAATTCAGCAGACGATATTTTAGCAGACGACAAATGCCCCAGCATGCAAAGAGTTAAATTAGCGAATATGTTTATATGACCCGTTTCAAACTTTGTGCATGCACTCTATGATACCTTAACTGTATGGTAAGAACTAATAAGAAATACCAAGCAAAAAGAGTGTGCTTTTTTAAAATTTATGTAAACAGAGACCAGTTTGTTTAATCTTCGTAGCAACCAATAATTTAAAAGGCTCCCTATAGGTTCCTTCGCAATTTAACAATGTTGTCAAATAGAAATATTATATTTGTAACACATTTAACAAATATGCAACATTTTATTCTAATTTGTCATTACGACCAAACATATGTGCAATTAAGTTATGTAAATTGTTATTGCAAAATACAAAAATTATATTCCAAATTCCATACATTATCCATGTCCCATTTTATGTCAATATTTTCATATTTTACATTGCAGTTCACTGGCATTATAAAATCTGTCATACCGCCTTAGGTAAAACTGCGAAATAAAATATATTATTGGAGTCATATCTCATATACAATCGTGTTTTAATTTACGCTCGCTAATTACTTTTAGCACATGTCAAATATGCGTCATTCCATGGGCAATAAAGTCGCAGCGATAGTGAATAAATGCTGATTTCATATTACAAATTAAACAATAACACATACTACATAGTTATGATATAAAAGCGCCCCGGGCCGTGTCAAAGGGTTTGTTTATATATGAACGTGTGGACACGCTGACATTATCACAGGATCTTTTGTACGAGGTGATGGTGAACCTTACACCTTTTGATGACACCATACTATGTTTTTATGATTAATATTTTTGGTTATGATAAAAACCCTTTAGAAGTTGGAAGTTTATCATTGAAACTATCAAATATGAAACTGTCAAGTATTGGTTATAGTCTAAGGGAGGTAAACTCTTCCATATGTACGTCAGTTTACTTCCCTTGCTGTTTTGCATTGTCTTTTGTAATGTTGGCGGTTCAGTATTTAATATGTTTAAATTGTCGCGACGTTTTGGGCAAACTTTTCTGTTTAAATTGATGAAACTGTACACAACTGCCTGATTTGCATCATGCCATTTTTGCACGGGAATTCCAACTGAACGAATTACTGTAACAAGAGGGCCACGGGCCCTGAGGCTCTCACCTGAGACCCTAAGGAACTAAACTTTTCTGACAAGTTAGTGATAACAATAATGAATGTACTTTACGAAACATAAATACATAATTTCTATGCCCATTTTTAATTTTGAACTCGGCTGTGATATAGTTTGAGCAAATGTTCTTACCAAGGTTAATGAAGATTATACAAAGAAAGTGACTTATAGAGTATAAACATGCTATGTTTATTTAACCTAGTGACCTATTTTTTGAGCTCACCCAGTTTCAAACGCAACTTTCGGTGGTCTTGAAAGTTAATAAAGTATGAGTGCTGTGGCATACTCCGGGTCCACACATAATGCAGCATCAGGCGCGGGAGGAACTCATAAACTTCGAAATACACACAGAAGAACAAAAAACCAATATCTAGCGTCTATCTGGTATAATCAGCTCTGTTTCTGAACACACTGCTGTGAGTATATGTAAGTATGAGTATATGTAAGTATGCGCCAATGAACACAGAATGTGGTGTGTAACCTCAGTAGACTGATGTGTAACCCTATCAAGGGCGCGTGCCAGATGCTCGTGCAATCCGCAGGTGGGGGTGGAATGCAGGCTGTCTTATCGATGCAGCTGTGTTTACAGGATATAAAGCGATCTGGTAATAAAGCATCGGGAGTTCGACAAATATTTGCGCCTTTTCCGAGGAATTGATCGAGCCTACTCATAATGACGTCACGAGACCAAATATATGTTTGTACAATTGCAGTTTATTGTTATAAATTAAAAAGTAATAAATGATACCGACCACTACTGCATTAAACCATGTCACTAACTTTATTGTTCAATGCCAATGTTTTATTCCTTTTGAATAAAAAAATAACGCCTTAAAATACATGTATCTGTTTTCATAACAAAACTTGTTAAAAAGAGTGAGGACAAAATGCTATTACTAACTGTTTCCGCGCGTTGTAGTTCACATTGTTACACTAGTATATGACCTTACACCTGTTTATCAAGTTTTCACTCATATTGCGACTAATCAATGTTTTCGAAATAAAACCCAGAAAGGACGATTTTCAAATTGGTTCCAAACGTTGTTTGCAAAACATTTTATTGCCCTTTTATTGGCAAGGTTTAATACATTCACCATTTGCCGAAAATGCAACTCGCCGTTGTTTCTTACCTTTGGTCAACATGCAATAAACACTAGAATGGCGTAAATTCGTCTGCAAAACAGGTGGCACCGTATGCCTTTGTGTTTTCGGCCAAGTCTTCGTTGTTTTATAGGTATTCTTTATCGAAATACCACAACAGATGGCCTTAAAATGCAGACGATTGAAAGACAAAGTGATGTGGATGCATTAATAATTAATTTTTGGGAAGTAGAAATTTCATCAAGTATTTCTTATCATCTTGTAAATATTCTTCAGCCAACTCGACTGGCTGACGACGCGTGGCGAAACGAAATACAGTCACGACGGGGATTAGCTGGCATTACTTGGACGCTTTACAAAACCAATCGTCTGTTTGAAATAAAATTAAAATCGGCAGATCGCATTTTCATTGTGGTGCTATAACATTGTCTCGTCGCGTACGATTAATTTATTTTCAAACCGTTATGATTTTATCTGATATTAAGATTATTTATTTGGTTTATGTTATCACATTGTTTGAGTTTTCCTTGCAATTTATATTGGCGATTATTGCTTGAAAACACATAGTAATCTGTAACTTGAATCCAAGACACATGTTTTCAATAAAGTATTGAACTGAAACAATCTCTTTGTTATTATTACAATTTAAAGCCGCCCGCACTTAAATGGTCTTTAACTTTCTCTTTCGTCGAAAGCTAACAGCTGTAAAAATACTCTTTATATATTTTCTTTTACATAATTTTATATTTCACCGGAGTGAAAATAATTTATGTTTTTAAATGTATTTTTAATCAAATTGTGTCACATCAATCAATAATTTAAATATTTGAAAAGCGACGATATAGTATTTTGATGAAATAGTATTTAGATTGTCCATATATTATTCTGTTTCTATTTACAGTGTATTGTCAACAAATGTCATGAATGTTCACGCGATTCTCAAATTAATCAGTTGAATAAGAAACGAGACATTTATCTATAATTAAATTAACGAGATATGCAATACCAAGTGCGTATTATGACAGCGCACGTGTCATGTTCTCTCGCTACCGGATGACATCATCCCGCGTGCAATACACACAGTGGCAACAGATGCACGCGCAGACGCGACTGGCACGCGCTGGAATTCTGCTGCTGCAGACGACAATGAATTTTCGGTTTTTGCTTTCCGTCATTTGATTCTAACAAAACAACTTAATAAAATTACTCGGCATCATTTGCTTTATTTCTTCTTTTATTTAAACAGATCAAGCTCTATTATCAGAAAGTTAATTAATTTTCTGCATTTCTAAAATAACTACTTGATTAATGATGCAATTCCGAAAACATGACAGAAAACATCAAAAGCGGGAATTAACACCTTATTTCCAGCCCTCTTTTATGAAGCGAACACCGTGGTCCGGGTATAATAGAACCCAATTTTCTCAGCGCTATAGCAAAGGGACATGATACCACCATTATTATTCAATTTATATGATTAAGGGCCCGCCCTCCCTTTATCATATGTTCCCGTTAAGGGAGCTATCACTGAAAGGCTGGTTTTGTAATTTTGTCGTATATTACCGACTCGACAATTGGCGATATTAAAGTGTTCAATGGATAAAAGAGATATCGAGTGACTTCAATCTTTAAAGGGACATAATAGCAGTATTTGCTGCGAGCAGTTATTTCTCTTAAACGGATTAACTGTTTATTGTACTTTTCGTTCAAATTAAAAACTTGGGAAAAAAAATGTTTATGAAACATTAGACCTTTAAGAAATTTGTTGTTTGTTGTCGTTTTAAAACAAGTTGGAAACTTGTGGACATACCGTAGTATTTTTACACAAAATGTCATATACATATGACCGTGTTGTATATTTAAACAGCATTAACATAAAATATATTTTTTCTCATGTGTGTTTACGCATAATTGTTCAAAGAAATCATTTAAAGAGATTTTTAAGTCACACCCAAACTGCGACATTACCCCTTTAATTAAGTCATCTGGAAATTGTATAGTCACGATAAAATTAGAGAAATTTTACCCATAAAAATACGCTAAAATTCATCCACACCATTGCTATGGTGAATTAATATTTTACTACAACACTGATTTGTTTACGCCTTAGGTTTCGTAATGGCTTAATTTAGCAATTTGAAAAGTTCATGGCCCATAAATTACTTTGTAATTCTAATGTATGTCCTACGAACCGGCGATGCTTTAAGACACTATCTCTACGCTTTACCCAGCGGTTTACTTGGATCTTTTGCAAGTTTCGTTTAAGTGTAAGATACCAATTAAGATAAAATGCGCAAAATGCATTTGGTACGAAAGAAATAGTATGAAAATCTTCCGCAAAAAGATATCAATCACAGCATTTAGTAACAGGCTAAATTGAATGGGGGATTTATTGTCGAATATCTCTTCAAACTAAATCATTCTTTATCATTAAACAATATCGGGATTCAGTTTCAAATAACTGTGTACCACTTGTTGAAGAGGTTACACGCGTTATTTCGCCTTTCCGCACCCCTCGAATATGTCAACGCAACAAAGACACCAATCTAATGCCAATATTGCACAAAGGTTACAATACACTATTTCCTTCTTGTGAATGTGTTCATTTTCTCTACACCTGCCAATACAGGTCGATTCCAATATGATTCCCATGCCTATATTGACCAATATTACGCTACAATGGTCATAACTGACCACTTGCTTTAAGTATTGTCCGTCAAAAAAAAACGCGTCAAAATCGCCACTTTTGTCCGCCTGCTTACATTGCGATCGACTCGATTTGTCAACCTAACCAAAAGACCGAATCTGCCACTAGTAGCGCGCGATTGTTTCCGTAATGTTTTCGTTTTAAACCAGGGTGGGTAAGTGTTAGTTTTCTTAGTTGCCACATAGTNAGTGCGTTCAGTAACAGCGAACGTTCGCCAATGACCGTTCGTTTCCGATTCGGTCTTATTGAACGATAAGTTCGGCGCGAACTTTTCAAGATGGCGGCTCCCAGAGAATTGATTGCGATTTTGATGGAGGAAATCGCTAATAACACATACAGTACTTAACCAACACAATACACTATGTTTATAATTCAATTAATTGTATATACTACAAAAAAATGAAAAAAATATCGAAGTTACACTGAAATTACGCTGAATAACAACAACAACTTACTTATCCGCCATCTTGGTTTCGCTAGCGAACTATAGCGAACTACCTCCCGAGACGGGTCGCTTCGGTTCGCGAACGTTCGCGGCGAACCGAGCGTTCAATAGCGAACGTTCGCGATAGTTCGCGAACTATTGCGAACGTTCGCTGTAACTGAACGCACTACTTGTCTCTCTAGTATTGAGAGATAGGGAGGGTTGTGTTCCGGTCTCTAAATACTCTCCATATGTCGGCTCTTCCGGACCACAAAGTGAACCGTTTCATATGGGCGATAAACACTTCAATCACAACAGAGACAATGATTTCATTATGCGTTAACGCAGAGTGGAACACAACAATGATAAATCAATTGTAGGCCTAAAAAAAACGTTACAAATCCGTCATTGCGATCACAGATAATTAACCATTTTCCTCACTCCTGTGGTTAGATGTTTTGTCTTGTTTCCATTATTCGACACTGTTTGGACTTAAGCAGCCGCCTCCTTCAAGCATTGTGTAATACATTACATACCAAGAAGATAACAACAGTATCACAAAATTATCACATTGCTCTATAAGCGGTTATCATCTACTATCTTCTTTGTAAGGGCTTAAAGACCAGGCCGTTTATTTATCAATATAAGTCTATTTATCTGCACCAAACTGGCCTTTGAATGGAGTAAGGTTTTTGTCGCATCTACTTATGTCTGGTAAGTTAATACCCAAATATTGCGCAATGTGTACAAAGAATCAAAGAGCGCCCCTTCGTGTTAAGTATACATTAGCACTCAGCCCCTTCTGAAAACTTCGGAATTGACAATTAAGGGTATCTTTTCAATGGGAATAAGCATCCACTGGAGATAAATTTGCCTGCTTTGTCGGTGGTTCTGGTGCTATCAAATACTGGCCCTCTCACATACGCGCGAACAGGTCGAGGTACCATGTGGACCATTTGTTTATTTTCAAACAAAATGTCGTTGACTTTATGAGAGTGCTTTCCTTATGCCGCTGATTTGTACTCGCGATAATACATTTCACAAGAATTTTCAATTTAAAATCTTTTTTTAATAATTGTCGACTTTATCACATTCACTTTGTATTTGATATAAAGATGATTAATTTATTGAATTCAACCTAGAGTATTGAACGGAAAAAAAAATGTACTACGTTCTCACCTGTCTTTGTGTTATGCGTTGTGAGCAACCTATTATAAATAGGTACGCAAATACAACAATAAACACTTTGTTTACATGCAAATAAACTTAAATGATCTTTCATACGTGTCTTAAAATGACTGAACTCGTATGTATCCGCAATTGGCAAATAAAGCACAATTTCTCTCCGTAATAGCATTGTATTTAAACATTAGGTAAATGTAAATTGAAATGGACTTCAAATGCATACAAAAATGACTGCAGCTGCGTTTAAGTTTGACACGTTTAAAATCATTTAACATTTCTAAATTTGTTTGAATATCTTCGTAATTCGCGCTGATTTCGATTGTAATATTTATCTTAGCGTAATAGGTTCTCCACATGTAAATTGCTCAAAATGTCATATTAAGCTTATATTGACATAATTTTACTCAGTCAATATTTTGAAAGCCCGTTAAAGTCAGTAATTTGACAGGATCTTGTTTGGATTATGATATGGTAATGGAAATATATACACATGGTTTATATCAGTTTAGATAACTAGTAGCGTAACAGTTGTCATAATGAATCGCTAATATATTTATAATTGAGTGTTAGGACGCAGATTAAGATATGGATTTTCGGCTCGAGCGCGCACTTGAAGAGTTTTGAAGTGCAGCCAGAACTATAATTGAGCCGCGATTTGTGGAAATGGGGCTTCATGCATGTACGTAAAGTGTCGTCACAGATTAGCATGTGCAATCCGCATAGGCTTATCAGGACGACACTTTCCACCTGCATGGACTATGTTTGTTTTTAAGGAAGGCTCTTTTAAATCAAGTCTAGGCGCAAAGTGTCGTTTATGATAAGCCTATGCGGATTGCACATGCTAATCTGGGACGACACTTTTCGCTCGTGTATTAAGTCCCGTTTTCCATGTTGTCTACTTATTGCACTGCAGAGCCTAGTTAAGAGTTTGTTTTAAGTTGTCGTGTTCTTTTCATGGTCGCTGAGAAAAGCGTCCTAACCCTGGCATAAACATTATTGTAATGAATTATGTTAATTGAAAGGAGGCTTTGTGAAGTAATATGTATGCAACACGTGGCTGGAAATGTACGCTTCTTTATGTTATCACCCTCATAGAATAGTGCTAGTGTATAAATGAAATGCAAGAAAAAAATCTATGTATGCACATTCAAAACAGTTTTGCCAAGAGCATTTGAGCTAGGATTTTATTTCAAGACAAATTTTCGCATGACGTTGTTCCATTTAGATTACTGCGTAATGTTAATGATTAAAGGATTATTAATATCGGTGTTCTTATTTTGATAAATTATGCATCGGACAATTATATGAATAGGTAGGTTAATTTTTGCATGCGTATGGTGTTTGTGTGGCCATCCATGTATAATGCACGGGGAGGGATGACAATAATTGGCGCCAAATTGGACATCTACCTGTGAACTCCCTGATTTATACGGGTGTGTCCCGTAAGGGGCCTTGGGCATTCTCGTCCTTCTATCTGTGTGTCCAGGTCTTTCTTTTCATCATGCAAGTTGTTTCGGATCATTAGAGTGTTGTAATTTCATTCGGTATCGATTTTATATTTAATAATAAGCTGTTTCACGCTTAAACTTGTGTTAACTCGCTGCTTTAGCTGAGCCTTGTAGTTCTATATAAATTATTATCCGCTGTTTTCTACTATAAGATATAAAATCACNTTCAATATGAAGAAGTGAAACTCCAGAAGCTGCAGCAGTATTGCAGTTTTATCATACACACCTCAGTCAAGTATTATACATCATCGACCATCTTTCAATTTGTATCCATTCGTCATCTCATTTCCTTTGATTATCGATATCGAGGCTTTGATTGTCAATTTGTTGAAATTTTCGACAAGCGATTGTCTCATTGTAAATTACATGTATATCTCGGAGCACCTTTCAAGACCTTGTATGACCCTTGTTTGAAGTAGGTCGATCAAACGTGTTGATGACATCCGGGAACATATTACACCGTGCACGATGAATTATATTGCACCTTAAGGGGCCGCTGCACATTGCCGAGAAGGGACTGAAGATACCCGCATGTAATTTATCGTTTTATTGCTTTGATTAGTTTCCGATGGCAGACAGATACGCGTGATAATTATACTAATTGATTAGTAATGACTTCTCCGGTACGTGAATTTATGTCAGATGTAATTGGCCAATATTCCACGCCCGTGCATGATTGCAAGATGCTGCTGGGATCGTTAGAAATCCGTTAGCAAAACCGGAACGAGGATCCCGTCGTATAAAACATCTGTTAGCAAATGCGCGTATCTAGAAAAACATAACAAAATCCCAGAAGTCCAATCGGGCTGTAGATCTAACCACTCTTGCGAAGATCATTTAGTACCCCTTGAAGCTGATATTAAGAGCCCAAAATCTCGGTCAAACCGTAGCAGCCGTATTTTTAGACCTCATAGCCGCATTTGATAAACTATGGAACGAAATCGCCGTTAAAACTCAAAATACGTTAGGAATAAACGGTAAAATGCTCAATTGGCTTGCAGCTTTTCTTACAACGCGTAAATTAAAAGTGAGGCTGCATGACGCGACATCAGAATCAGTCGAGACTATAAACGGCTGTCCCCAAGGTAGTGTCCTATCTCCAATATTATTTTCCGTGACTATGAACACCCTAGACAAAGCAATTAATGCACATAATTCACAAAAAGACACTGATCAACTCAAATTATCACTTTTTGTAAACGATAGTGCAATATGGACCACATCAAAATCACCAAATCTAGCAATTACTAAAATCCAAAAATCCCTAGCTGCAATAGAAAACTAGAGTGCATCGTATGGCTTCCAAATAAATCCCAAAAAACCCAAGCAATCTTATTCTCTGGCAGTGCAAAAAAGCAGCGGCCAATGCACGTAAAGCAACTCGATTTAAGAAAATCACCGATCCCCCACAACTTACTCTATGTGGTACTCCTATTCCGTTGCTTGACAACATTTCCTTTTTTGGGTATGACATTTGACAAATATTTAACATGGAAAGACCACATCCTTAAACTAGTTGTACGCTGCCAAAAGGACATCAACTTTCTTAAAATGCATCCAAAGAAACAAGTGGGGTACGGATAAAAAAGCCCTTATGCGTATCTATAAAGCCACTATCTGGGAAAAAATAAATTATGGAAACATTGCGTACAATTCAACCAGTGATACATTACTCAAAAAATTACAAGTATTCCAAAATACGGCACTAAAAATTATAACTGGTACACGTAAAACTACAAGCACCGTTCTGCTGCACGTTGAATGTGGAATGCTAGAACTGGGCCAACAAAGGCAAATTAACCAACTAAAATACCGCGCGCGCACGCTATCTATGGGACCACACCTCCAAATTAATTTAAGTGTAACTTTAGACCCGGCCTACCGAAAAAGGAAAAAGAAGTGTGGGCTCCCGTACGCGCAGAACGTGCTCGCGCTGTGCAAATATTATGAGACAATTGAGATTAAAACACAGGCACCAACATACTTTAGCTTAAGAAACCTATCAAAACCAAACATTGACTTACATCTAACAACATTAATTAACAAATCCGAAAACGACCCAAACAGCGGCTCTATAGCTCAAAACTATGTAACAGACCAATATGGGGATTACACCCAGATTTTCACTGACGGTAGCAAAAATGATGAACTTGGAATAGCAGGCGCGGCTTTTGTAGTGTATCAACCCAAAAATGTCATTATACATAATTGCAAGGTAAAATACAAAATAGAACTGTCTATATTTGCTTGCGAACTAGCTATAATAAACAGCGCCGTATAGTGGCTTAACGAACTTGAAACTCATGAACGCTCAAACTACGCGATATTAACCAATTCTCTCAGCGCTTTACAAGCATTAAATGCAGGCTCATCGAAAACGCGTCCCGACCTTATATGTGCAACCTTAAAGGGAATCACAAAACTAGCAAACAACAATATCACTCTCCAAATCGTATGGATACCGAGCCACGTAGGCATTCCGGGTAACGAACACGCTGACCAACTTGCCAGAATAGGTTCCCATGAAGGTCTTCCCTCTGATTTAAAGCCTAGCGCGCGCGGACTAATTGCAATCATTAACCAGAAAGCGTATAATGAACAGGATCACAAATGGTCAATGTACTGCGCTAATCATAATATACCGCTATTAACCAACCCCAGCCATAAGATTTACATCTATAGTCCCATTAAACGGGAGGACAGGGCTTATTCGCCCATGCGTCTGAGAGTGACTAGATTGTACGGCGACTATTACAATACTGTCCTCTGCCCCCAGTGCAACATTCATAACACGTTTGAACATCTTTTTTATATGCCCTGAATACGCTGAACAGAGACTAGAACTAAGTGCAGGAGTAATAGCGGCCTACAGAAACACACTTATAATTAATCGCGACTCACTGTTGATGCCTCCAAGCGGAATCGCTCCTGTTGTGCGACTGCACGTGTTTATTTTTTTTGCGGGACACGGGCTACTTAGATAAAATATAATATTCCGTTGGACTATTAGCAGTAGATAGAAATAACAACGCATATCGTCAGTTATTTATTGCTCTTCATATATTCAAAATAATAATGGCAATCTTATGTACTAATGACGGGCGGGCCTCGGACGACGGTCACTTCGACGAACGTCATGGGGCCACTCGTCCGGGCCCGGCTCGGACTGCACCTAACCATATTATCCGTACTAATGACGGGCGGGCCTCGGACGACGGTCACTTCGGCGAGCGCGCTGGGGCCACTCGTCTGGGCCCGGCTCGGACTGCACCTAACCATATTATCCCGGCCTTATAGGAAAATTACATCAATAAATAAATAAAAAAAGGAAAACTTAAATTAATAATGGCAATCTTATGTACTAATGACGGGCGGGCCTCGGACGACGGTCACTTCGGCGAGCGCCAT
>VMBQ01006788.1:0-11079 GCA_007657795.1 Dreissena rostriformis | reverse complement strand
TTTAATAGATCAGTTTCGCGGATCAGTCTATTTTTTTTAGTCCTCCGCGAGGGACGTTAAACGGGGGTGCAGTGTATCGGTGCTGTACACCGGGCACTTAAAAGAACCAGGGGCGCCTCTGGAATCGGGGCGTTTTCTGTATCCCGCTCGAACCCCCACTAACACCTCTCTTGGGGCGGAGAGCACAAAAACCACACACAATTATAAGCAATAAACATTAATGCCAATAAGGATAATGCTAATCTAGGGATAATAGGAATACTGCAAAATCATTATAATCGGGGGCAAACCACTAAATACCAGATATTGTCATATACTATTATCGCATAATTACAAAACCAGGCTTAAACAGTAACTAATAATAACAAGTTAAAGACAAACATCACTGGGAGATCGGTGCTTGTTTGTGGCTGTCCTGCTTGGGACGCGGCCTGGATGTTTGGGAGGCGGGCGGGAATGAGCGATGGCGACTCCGGATGGGGGTTTCTTTGACTCCTTGGTCAATCTTGGACTGATCTGTTGTCACGGGCAGCGAGATGGTGGATGAGGGAGCGGGTTTCGCTTGCTCCGGTGGTGGGAGGCTCGGCAGGGGGCCGTGTGGGCGGGCGGGCCGGCTCTGGCTCGGTCGGCGTGGGTGCGCTGGTAAGGTGGCGGCGGGGTCTGCACACTGGGAACTGAGACATGACGCGACTGCATTCTACTACTGAAGGACGCGAACAAACTTGACTTAAACTCCTCCTTTCCGATCCAGACAAAAACACAACAACCACACACAACAACATCATCCACAGAATCCATAAAAAAGCATCTGGACACATTAAGGTCTCATTGGCCATCGGGCACTGATGTATAATAAAAATGTACCTTCTATCCGGACAGCCGGGGTAAATCTGACCTAATTTTCTCCCCTGAAAGGTCACAGGGGCAGGTCTGTACATCTGTAGTCGTGAAGACGCTGGACGACCTGTAAAAAAATCTCAAATACACACACGGACATTTCGATAACATTTTCAAAAAAGCATGTGATGATGTATAAATGCTGATTAGAAACAATTGATAACTACGATAACTACATTTTACTTATGTTGATTATTACATTGGTATCTTGTTCATGGCATAATTCCAAGAATACAAAAACATGTAAGCATCTATTTTTAATGAACACAGTCAGACATGCGGTAATATTTTTTATGAGATAGAGCACATAATCCTTTCTCATCTCATAAGATAATGAATTGGAAGAAATAAACCAAGCAAAACTCAAAACACATCAATATTTGAGCCGCGCTCTGGGAAAACCAGGTGTAATTAATGCATGTGCGTAAAGCGTCGTCCTAGAATAGCCGTGCGGTTTTCCCAAAGCACCACTAAATTAAGATGGCACGTTTTTTAATTCGTGTATATAAAATCCGATTTAGTTACATCGAATTACTATTAAAGGTAATATGCCTTCGAACCTTTATGATGTTACATACACTGAAATCGTAGATCTATAGATGTACCTATATACATATGTGTATATAGAGTTAACAAAAAGAATAAGTTGAACGGTATTATTGGTATACGATTAAATGTGTAAAACATGTTCATCTTCAATTTTGTTTTTGTTTTTAATACACTAAGAGTCGTAAAGGGGTGTATGTCAAGCGAGAATAATGTATTATTCAAAATACATGTATCAATGATTAGACATCCATTTAACTTGAGAATTCTCCCACGAGTCTCAGGAAATACGCTGAGCATTGTTTCACCTGACATTGCATTCATTAACTGCTGCAACCATTGTAAGACCATTAGACCTAAATGTACAATCAGCACACTTCTGTGTGTGTGTTACAAAAATGCTAACTGATTCGGACTCAAATTGTATTATTTTGTGTTCTTAAAAATTATTGTTTATACTATCGATTACAACGACATACAATAACGGTTCCATATATAGCTTGAGACGCTTTTTACATGTGAGATAAAATGAGTTTTGTTTAAATACCTGTAAAGTTCATCCATTACTTGATTAGAAAATTTCTGCAAAAACGACTTACTATATTCATGTATTCATGTTTTTTTTTGTATAATCATTTTGTTTAACACTAGAAACTGTAAAGTTTATGTGTAATAAAATTATGTTCTGTTCTGTTCTGTTCTGTAATCCCTCGACGCATTTTTATAGGAATACTCTGAAAATTGATATTTAATCTGCAAGCAATCGTTTTTAATCAAGACCGCACATATATATATATATGTTGCCTAGCATCGCACTCTGTTGTGATTAAGGCTTTTATATGGACATAAAAGTACCATTTATCCAGATTATCACTTTTAATCCGTTTCAGATTGTTATACATTCCTCTTAAATCTGCTTGGTAAGTAATAACACTTGCAAAAATACAACTGATTACTAATATCATTTGTTTAATATTAAATGAAAAACCTTGAACAAATTTGCAAACGTCAATTAAAGCGACTATGCAAGGCAATGTGATGCTTAAGAAGATTTGAGTCCGCAGTGGGAAAACGGTGTTTATTGCATGTGCGTAAAATGTCGTCCCAGATTAGCCTATGCAGTCCGCATAGGCTATTCAGGGACAACACATTCCGCCTAAACGGGATTTTCGCAAAGAAGGGAGCTAATTTAAACGAAACATACCATACAATTGGAAAGTGTCTTCCCTGATTAGCATTTGCGGACTACACAGGTTAATCTGGGACGACACTTTACGCACATCCATTAAGCCCCGTTTCCCAGAGCGAGGCTAATTTAATTTTCAACCTGTTTAAGCTACCACACGAACAAATAAAATAAAAAACAATACATTTCTAATCGTTAACCTTTGTTAACACTGACTCCTTTGTCGGTCAATCGCAGCGCCCCTTCAGGTAAAAACAATTAATCAAGTACGGTGCAGTGTGTTCCCTAATGTCATCAGCGCGCTTGATCGCCCGACTTCACACAAGTGTCCGACTAGTTCTTGATAGGTACTCGATACATTTAAATCAAGAATGGTGTATTTCCCCGAATGTCATCAGCGCGTTTGATCGCCCGACTTCACACAAGTGTCCGACTAGTTCTTGATAGGTACTCCGATACATTTGAGTAATTTACAAGGACACAATTCTTGTCGAAAACATCAACAAGTTGACAAGCAACGCCGCGACTTCGATAATCAAAGGTAATGCGATGACCAATTGATACAAATTACATGTTGATCTATGATTTATTGTTGTAAATTGAAAATTTAAATAAATTCATGGTAAATAAAAATACATGTAAATCTTTAGCAATCGATAAGAAAATGGCGTCTTCTTCATGTACCATTAAGTAGTCGAAATACAGATAAAGGATGGATTAATAGCATTTGATTGGGATAACATGTATTTGCCAACTTCCAGTGCCAGTCTTTGGATATATAGCTCGAGTATATTTATATAATTATTTAGCATAATTTAGGAAGCGGATTAAAGTTATAAAGCAACCAGTCTTTCTGTCCATTTATAGTTGTATTCCAACTATTAATCTCCTGTTTCATCGGCAATACTTTAGTGAATGAACGCTAATCTAGTATACAATAACAACATCAGTTGCACCACCATCAGTAATCATCCTCATGAACAACAATGGCCCATTCATGTTTTATTTCAATGCTGCTGGTCAATTTTACGTATCTAGCTGTAAGGAGTTCGAACCCACGTGTCAGAATTAAGGGGTATAGATGCCTGGCCCGCGTCATGCAAAAATGTGTCTTATGCCATATGCGGCCATGGTAGCTCCAAACCAACGTGCGATTAGCTGATTTATATTATGGAAAAAATGTCAACGTAACTTCTCAAAACAATTTAGAATACCAACTCAGGTCTTTAATGTTTCGTTTAAGTGTGATAAAGTTGTACTTCTGACCTTATACGAATAGTTGCAATACAAAACATAAAAAATAATATGTCCAACAATTTAAATATAAAAGCTAAAATATTTCTAAAAAATAATGAAAACATTAATCAGAGTAAGCTGTGAAAAGCTTGTTTATTTCCACAAACGAAACCGAATCTTAATTTTCGTGAAACGTTTTTAAAGTTTATCCTTGTTACAATATTGCATCACACGTTCCATTAATGATTGTATGAAAAAGGAACACATACGGTACAAGACACCAATATTATTACTTATTCACGAAATAAATACAATGCAATTTTCAACATTTAACACTTTTATTTAAAACGTTGGATAAAAAGAGAGTTAACAAAACTAACAACACACATTGCAACAAAAAAGGCAGCGGTGGGATTTGAACCCACGCCTCCGAAGAGACTGGTGCCTTAAACCAGCGCCTTAGACCGCTCGGCCACGCTACCCGTTGCGGTAGATGCGGACGTAACGTCAGTTCACATAAGAGGCATTACTGAATTCACAAAATAATTTTGCAGCTGTAAAATATCTGATCTTATTTAATTTAAATTGTGAAAAATTAGCTGTTGTTATTCAAACGTGTGTGGGCAATACGGTTTTGAAAAGTATGGTAACAAAACGCCCTGTATTCACGGCTTGTACCAAATATCCACCAATGTATAGTGTTTATTTTTAGAAATCCGTACCACTTAAAAAAGGGATTCGAGTAATCGGTATTTTGAGTTTGGTCCTATTGGCGTACGCATAACTGCGTGATTTTATCTGAACACAAATCAAACGAACTGATTCTAAGGCCATTTTGAAGAAACATGGAAGGTGAGAAACATTAAATAAGCTCTACAGAAAGTGTAAAGCCATCCCATTCTTTTGAACCGAAAAGGTGTGAATACCGTGCAAAGATCACGCTCAAGATCAAACAAGAAATCTGCGAAAGTTGACGGGAGTTTTATTTTCCATCGATAGCAAGGGATGGTGTTGATCCTTACACAGATCACGGCGTACCCTTCCTCTGTGAGAGTTGTTGTTGTTGATTTAATTTGAAATAAATCCGCTATCGACTGCTTTCAAAGAGGTGTAGGTGATAATAATATGCCAGGAAGATCCTGTGATCTAAGGGTGATAGGTGCGAACTTAGCCGTAAGTATATTAGCAGACAGACAGACAGTTGTGATTGTTAGAGGAGAAAAGTCAACAAGGCGATGTCTTCTGTATTAGGTCGCCCCAGATGTGCAGACGTTATCTATGATTCTGGTCCATGACCCAGTCTTATCAAAGATTTCACTGCCTATTAAAGTTGCGACTGACCTTATAGCAAACAACAAATACTCATTTAGCATCCACCTTGGTTTATGTTCATACAATTAAGGGCATGCGATTGATTGCAATTTAAATGAACAGAAGTACTAAAATTGAGGTTTGTGTTAGCAATTATACTCATATAAAAATGCATCGCAACTTACATTTATCGTCGGATGTTTATTAAGACGGTAACCAGTTCGTATCTTAGCAAAGATCTTTGAAACCCAAAGCAAAAAAACAACACAATCGACGTTAGAGATGCGTAACATATGTTCTCGATAAAAATGACATTAGGGTGATACATTTCCCCAGACAAATAATCAAGTGCCATATGTTGCTATAATTATAATGTTGTCGTTTAGTAGTGTTATGCTACTTCAAACATTCTATCGTTATTAAATTTTATACCCAACGATGTTTAAAACGACGCGTATCCAAGTCTTTGCGACGGTAACTTTCTAGTGTTGGTCAGAAACAGTCGTACATTCTAGCATGTAAGGGTTGTGTTTGAGGTATGTTCTTCTTATTAATGCAATATTTCGCGATAGTGTGTACATGTTATAATATAGTATAGTATAGTATTTATGAGAAACTATTTATCACGAAATGAGATATGAGAAAAAAAATCGATACTGTTATTTAAACAAAAATGATATTTCAAATAAATCAAATCTATCACTTTACTAATTCATAATGGTATAGGTTTTATTTTACCTATGATTCGAACAACCGAAATGCTTTTAGGAGTTGTAAGTGACTTCAGAAATTTTTACTATGATGGTATTTAAAGTGTTCCACGTGTTCGAAGTAAAATGTGTAGCATTTTCATACGATTGTGTGGAGATTTACTATGCATTTAATATTTAATTCTTGGGCACTACGAATACATAGTTTTGTCCTTTTGTTTGTATCATTCATTCCATTTAAAACACAATTTCGCTCTTTTTGTCAGTCCTCGGGCTAAGGTCAGAACATTTACATGCTACTTATTCAAATTTATCTTAACATCGTGTGACATTCTTACGTTTTTCCGGAAGTAACTTATCTTTTAGTAGTTAAATTGCATATCTACCTGTATCAATTTTGTGTAAAGTGTCAAAAATACTTGAACGAATTGTATATGACCAAGAAGAAAACTATCTGAATAAGCAGAAGTTAATGTATGTCATTCAGTCAGGATTTAGGAAATCTTTCTCAACCGACACATGTCTGATACATCTATCTGACTATATTAGGTTTAACTTAGATAAAGGTAATTATGTTGGCATGGTTCTACTCGATTTGCAAAAAGCCTTCGATACTGTTGACCATTTTATACTTTTTGATAAACTGAAAATGATAGGGTTTTCCCCTGATGTTATTAGATGGTTCGAATCTTACTTATCTAGTCGTAAACAATGTACTGATGTTTCTGGTATACAGTCATCTTTGGAAAATGTCACATGTGGTGTGCCCCAAGGCTCAATACTGGGACCTCTGCTATTTTTAATATACGTGAATGACATGGCAGGAGTTGTAAACAATAAGCTTTTATTATATGCCGATGATTCTGCTATTCTGGTGTCTGGTAAGTCTAAACATGATATTGAGTGTTTATTAGCACAAGATCTGGAAAGAGTTAGTCACTGGTTAGTTGACAATAAATTGTCATTACACCTGGGTAAAACAGAATCGATTTTATTTGGCTCGAAACCTAAGTTAAAGAAGGAGTCTAACCTTAATATTTCGTGCAATGGTACAGTTATACAGCACACTGACTCAGTCAAATATTTGGGTGCTACTTTAGATCAATGTTTAAGTTTTGAAAGTATGGTTACATCAGTCATTAAGAAGGCAAATGCAAGACTTAAGTTCCTATACAGAAAGCAAAGGTTTTTATCATTTGATACCAAAAAAATGTTAATTATGTCCTTGATTCAATGTCACTTTGATTATACCTGTTCTATATGGTATTATGGCATTTCTCAGAATCTGAAGAACAGACTCCAGGTTACACAGAACAAGATCATTAGGTTTATTTTCAGACTAGATCCAAGAAGTCACATCAATAAAGAATACTTTCTTCAGTTGGGTTGGTTACCTGTTGAAAAAAGAGTAGAACAAATAATTCTTAACCATGTTTTTAAAATACACTCAGGTTCTGCCCCTTTTTACTTGAATGAGAATTTTATGCTAGCCAGTACTGTTCATAACCATAATACCAGATTTAGCAAAGGATCATGTTTCAGTATCCCTAAAGTAAAAGGGTTTGGCAAAAAGTCCTTCTCATATATGGGATGTTCTTTATGGAACAGCTTACCAATTGTCATAAAAGATTCCCCTAACTTACAGACATTTAAGGTTGCAGTAAAAAAGCATATTTTAAATAGCTTATAGTATCTTGATAAAGCCTGTAATCTTTCTGTGATGACTTTAATTATTCAAATGATGTGTATTGTTATTCAAATGATGTGTATTGTTATTCAAATGTAAATTTGCTAATTTTACCACCCATAAGAACATAGTAGTTGTGCCCTTGCTAGGACATGTCATCATTCATCCAGGACCACAATGAAAATTAGGAAATTCACATTCCCTTTTTTGTGCTATCCTGGGTATATGAGTACTTGCCCTGGTACACTATGATAGTAATTAATATGTGTTGCAACAATTTTATATTTTTTTTTCTAAAAGATTTAACAAGAAGCAATATTTATGTATTTTTTACCAAATGATAGCTTTCTAATTGCTTTTAAGCTCTTGTCTTTTAGCTGATCTGTGATATTTGCATTTGTATTTCATGATATGCAGTAATTTTTAATTATGTTGTGTACCATGCCATATGTATTTTATATACTGAAATAAATCTATCGATCTATCGGTTCGGTACATCTATCGCTCGAGGCCCAGTATTCCACGACTGCTAATTATGAATAATGTTCGTTAACATTTATAACCAATCAGACATTTCGATTGTAAAGATAAGACATGTAAGACCATTCAGTTATGTGTTAAGTAAACACGAAATATTTGATGAGTTGTGTATAAAGAGAGAAAAAAAAGTAGACATTAACATCTGTTTTATTATGCACTTGTTATCTTTATAACATGTGCAACAATGTCAATAAACAATCCCGATCATCATCAGTCTGCGCCCTCCTTCTCTTCCCGAAATTTTGCATTTTTCAACCCACAAACACGCAACTCTTTACGTAATAAAAATAAATTTATAAACCCGTACATTCTCTATCGAGTTTAACATTTCTACCCTATGTTTTCCCTCCTGTAGCAGGGCCCTTATATCGTTAACCTCTAGATATTTTATTTTAAAATTATTCATTTTTCCAAATTTTCAGGTTTTATCTTAACATTTTCTAAACATTTCTTTTTGTTGACGACAAATAAGTCCACACATGGAGGGCCTTTTTTCTCAAAATGCCCTGAATTTGCTATTCTGGGTTGCTGTTGCGTGTGGTGGCGCTAAGTTTTAAGACAACACTTAGCAAGTCGAAGAGTGCATATGATCAAGGTTGGATTTCGCGGAATTTTCTTTCAATATTTATCTCAAATACAGTAATTCGTTATGATTTTAGCGATTTCCATGCAGATTGTTTGGTTTTGTTTTGGTTGGTAAGGTGTCCGTTAGAAAAGATTTGCAAATCTGCAGATTTTCCGCATAAGTATTTGCGGATTGGAGCTTTCATTTGAAACACCACATTCAAGACGTTGTGTGTCACAACTAATAAAGTTAAAAAAAAAACACTCGCCCAAAATAAATTGTAACTCGAAAAGAAATAATTATTCAAAAATCGTTTTCCAGATATGTTAATGAAATCCCGCTATTTCCGTTTTAACAAAGACTCGTATTTTCTAATTACAATAAGGGCATTCCGTTAATAACGTACTAGTGTTTACGGAATTATTTAGTATTATATTATATTTTAGTATTTATTAAAACACTCGCCCCAAAAAGAAATTGTCATTCAGCAAGAAAGAATTATTCAAAAATCGTTTTCCAGATTATGTTAATGAAATCCCATTACATGGTTTAAACAAAGACTCGGATTTACTTATTACGATAAGGTCATTCTGTTAATAACGTAATAGCGTTAACAGAGCTATAAAGTCTCCTAGTCTTATTAATTTGGCATCAATTTCTTATTATAGCTACTGGAAACAGATTGACCCTTTCTCTTTGATCCATTACGCGCTTGAATTCGTTCCGTATTTGTATCTCGCGAGATTTTCAAAAGGGCCACGCGCCAGGGTTCAAATTGTTACATTTGTTTTCTTAAAGATGTTAGTCATCTATTTTTAATAACAATTGATCGATTTTTTTCTTCCGACCAGATGCATTATAATTCAGCGAAAACAAAGATCCCATCCTTTTGATGTGGGTTACGAAATTAAATCCTCGTTTTTACTTAAGCGCGTGCCATACACGCGCTTGCATTATCATTTCCGTTTTCATGAATATTGACGTGCATTAACACCAAAAGTTAAAACATGCAATTGATTACATTCAGATATTGTTTTTCGCAGACAAAACACAAAACGATCGATTAAATTATCAACGCTTTTCAGCCAAAAGAAAAAGATCAATAAATAACCATAAATGATATTTTGGATTTAGCGTGTAGAATTATGCACCGACATCTGTCATTGGTTTTCAATTATTCCTATGGTCGATGTGAGTCGAGCTGAATGAAATTCTCGGACTACGTAATTTTACATTTAAATTAACAACTCAATTGAAGCGGATTATTCTGAACAACGCGTGTTTATAAATCAAAGCGAATCAAATCGTTTTCGGTGTTACGCAGTGTGAGATTTATGGAGAGGGGACCCATCCCAGTTTTGGGAAGGCGGGAAAAAATATGAGCCGCGCTCTGTGAAAACGGGGCTTAATGAGTTTGCGTTGTGTCGTCCTTGATGAGCATATGCAGTCCGCACAGGCTAATCAGGGACAACACTTTCCACCTAGACTGGACACTTAAGGCTTTTATGGAATGTTTCATTTTAATTTCTGTTTGTTATTAGTCGCTTTGGTTTTTTTGTTCGTAACAATATGCAAGGCAACAATACAAGTGCACGATTAAAGTACAAAGCCCCCCTAAATTAATTTATGTATTTTAGATGGAAATGCGAAATATGAACTTACCGGTATTTTTTTTATTTCAAATATCAAATTCTGCAATATTCGGCCTGTTAAATGACACGGAAATTGTGTCGATGGTTATCAATCATATCTGTTGTCACTCAACAACAGTGGACACATTAGTTAATTTGTAACTATGGCAACTGTTTC
Organism: Dreissena rostriformis; assembly: GCA_007657795.1. Lineage (NCBI taxonomy): Eukaryota > Metazoa > Mollusca > Bivalvia > Myida > Dreissenidae > Dreissena > Dreissena rostriformis. The sequence goes on along the minus strand of VMBQ01006788.1, from coordinate 592 downwards.
ATTGTAGACCTGGGAGATCCAGTTGCAGGTATACCATAACAATCCAACGAGAATACGAAAGACCTCGTGAGTTTAAACAAAGAACAAATTGCTTTGTTAAAATACCGTCATATGCCTTAAAAACGCAAAAAGATATGAACATTCTATTTTTATGACCATAAAGATCTTTCCGATAACAAATTCTGAAGTCGCCGATTAATAGTCAAAAGACATTTCAGTCTTTATTTGATATCTTTTTCGAAGAGGAGCTAAGGATAAATACACAAGTCCAGAAAGCAATAACATTTACCCAAAATAATTAACTCAGACATGTTTGTCGTATCAAAGAAACGTCCAGGACAATGCGATTTAAATGAATTTATTTTTTAAACATTTGTAATCAGTAAAATAATCCGGGAGCTGGAAAAGGTTCTACAGATTCTGTGAAATTTCAGGCAGCAGTTTTGGCGGGAATTAGTAAAGTAAACAGAATTTTGCTATAATGCTTATCCTGCAAGAAATTTAGTTTCATTTAAATACGCGCTTTGTTTGGATATGATCCGTTTCAAACTTTGTACATGCACTCAAGGATACCTTAACTGTATGGCAAGAG
>VMBQ01006787.1:0-46943 GCA_007657795.1 Dreissena rostriformis | reverse complement strand
ATACTGTAAAATCATTAAAGTTCGTGTGGTACTAATTTTCGTGGATTTCGTGGTTCCGCCGAACCACGAATTCAAGTACCAACGATTTTTGATACATTTTAATCCGAAATCGGTCTTTTTTGAATGTCATTTCCGCCATTTTCTTTTGTTGTCGGTTGTCCGAGATATTTGTTTTTTGTAATAGTAACTTCACTTTAGTAGGTCACATTACACTTTATCTCGACTAATTAAAATATTTCAAAATTGTAAATGTTGTTGTTATTTTCCACTAATTTGTTGTAAATTAAATATGTTTGAACTAAGATGTTTATGATTACTTAGTATGATAAGAACTACGATGTTAATGATTAATCAGTATGAATAACAAGTAGTGTGTTTATATAAAATATCATTTTGTTCGCCATCCAGTGCATTAATAAAACACTAAAGTCGTGTGAGTTTTTCTTTTTTATTCATCATTGTAAATATACGTTTTATTCATCATGGTTAATAAATATAATGCATAGCATTAAACAAAAATAACAAGTCATATTGGTACTTACAGTTAAATATATTATTTCATTGCACATACAAATGCATTTACACGCATGAAATTTATCCCAGAATAGTACTTCTCAAGCACCATTATACCCACAAACACGTGCAGATTAATAGTACTAGTATTTAAGCACTAATGGTCAGTCCAGCTTTTCGGAAACCCGCCTGTATCAAGTCCCGACGCTCGGACATCTTGTCATGGGTGAAGATGAGCCACTCAGCGTGAATGGGCTTCAATGTGGATGTCCTCAGGTCCACGTTTGCACAAGAAGATGGATCGCCGTCCTTCTTTTCCAGATGGGACACAACCTGCTTACAGTACCAGTCATGGAAGCACTGCTTCAGCTGTTGCTTGTACTCATAGTTGACGGACAAGTCCAGAGGCTGAAGTCGATCGGTACATGCAGCTGGTACAAACAGTGGCGTGATTCCATTCGCCTTCAGCAACTGCATCACTTCCTGTCCCTGGTGTGCCTTGAACACGTCAAAGATGGCTATGGCTTGCTGCTCACACTTGTGAAGTGGCAACGATTCTCGGATTCCGTTGACATACGGGATGATCACATTCTTCACGTACCGAAGCATACTCTGCTCGTTGCTCCAGTGGTTTTCAGTGAAGGCGATGTCCCAGTCATCTGGAAACCTTAGCCCACGCGGTAAACAGCGGTCCGATTTCCCGGCGTAGATGATCTGCGGAGCAAGCATCGTACCGTCCATGGCGACAGCGAGGAGCACGGTGATCTGTCGCTTGTCTCCAAGTCCGGCGATGGTGACTTGTGTCGAACCTTTCGAGTCCATGGTCCACTCGCCTCCTGGCACCATCTGACATCCGGTCTGATCCCAGTTGATGACGAGAGAATCCGGCACGTTGTGTTCCTTGATCACACCATTGACCTTTGCCAGAAATTCGTCGCGAATGACTTCGAAGTCTTGCGGAAGGGTTTTTATCGCCTTGGTCCCTTTCCTTTTCACGAAGCCCATTCGTCGTAATATGGAGCGTGCCAACGTGTCTTCAATTGTCAGATGACCCCCATACTTCTGCAGTCGGTGACGTGCCGCTTTCGTGACGATGGCTTCCGCAGCAGCTTTCACGGTTCGTACGTTGACAACGCCACCTTGGAGACGAACGTTCTTGATGTAGGTTTGGACCGCCTCATCACATTCGCCTAACATGGTGGGGGCGCCTCTGGGGGACTTGGAAAGCGATTTCATGTCCTCTCCAAGTTCTTTTTTTCGTTTGACATACTGGTCTCTCATGCTTCTGACCGTTGTCTCGCTCACTTTCTTCCCCATGTTGGCTGTGAAGTGTCTCGAAGCCTTGGCGACCCCGTTGTCAATTGCGTAACGCGCATTTTTTGCCCTGGTTTCGTCACAGTAAGAAGCGTACTCCCCACGCTTCCGTTTACGTCCAATGACCATTTCTTCTACTGCATCGTTAGCGGCCTGTGTTAATAAAGCTTCAGTCGTAGACAGAGCCTTTGCAGGGTCGGGCAATCCTGCCATAGTAGGAGAACGTGTCTGTACTGTTCCCGTTTTCAACCATTTTGAAAGAGACATTGTTTGAACGCTAGTTAATGCGATATGTTGTTTTCTTGATAAGTGTTTGGTTAATAATGCTTTTATAATCAAGCACGGTATATAAACTGTACATCAACGACTATCCTCTTTTACGGGACGTCGTCAAATTAACAGTTTGAAGATTTATCACATATGTCAATTAGTGCCAATTAAACTTAAAAGAGACATTACGGTTTTCACACGTGTATTTTGGGGACCTTATTACTCAATTGTTACGACTAGGGGACCTATTGCGCTGTGATTTACAAATATTGTTAAAACAACATTGATGGCAATTAGCGAGTGGGGACCCACAAGTGCGCCGCTTTATCGCTCTTATCGACAATTATCGGAAACACTTTCACGCTTCAGTGCACATTAACCTCGAGTCTTGCTGTCGATAAGCAGTTAATGCAATGTTATTACTCTGGTTGTTTTATTAAAACTTTAATAATTATGACGGTAAGTTGTTTTTTATTTGAAATCCACGAAATTACGTGTCAACGAATTAGTTGTTTTTTTATTTGAAATCCACGAAATTACGTGTCAACGAATTAGTTGTTTTTTATTAAACCACGAAATTTCATACCGACAATTTCTATACGTTTACAGTACTTCATGCAATTTGCGGTTCAATTTCTCCCAGACAATTTATGAAAATTAAGCTGATAGATGCCCCATCTTCAAAGGATAAAAAAAAATACCAAAAGCTGCCAGTACCAGACTGTTATCAACCATTTTCATATGCTACTGGCATGTATCTTCCAAGATATATAGGTGTAGTTTTGCCCCCCTTACTGGTATACCCCACCTCAATTTTGGGTACGTGGCTTAAGGACTAATTATTTATTAATATGTACGACCAGCTTTACTTGTTCTGTAGCGGAATAAAATAAAGTGTGTCTGTATACGTTTTGCAACGGTAAAACAAATGTTATATTCATATTATTTTTTGTTTAACTTAAGTTACAAAAAGTATAAAAGATACAACTGTAATATGGAACATATTTGCTAATCTAGTCTATGATACTTCATGTATTTTGATAAAGTGACGTAACTCACTGTTTTGACCAGCAAACTGCTGTGCAAGTTATTTCTCTTACCTATGAAAAGCACGTCCATAAAAACAATATAAAAGAATGCTGGACCATTTCATAAATATGGTGAAAATAAAATGCTACAAAATGGAAAATAACCTTGCAGTGACAACGCAAAATATGAGTTGCAAGATTGAAAAGGGCTATTTATTAGAAACACTTGAGTTAGATAAACTCAGTATATCGTGACATGCATGTCGTATCATAGATTAATACCATGTATTTTGACAGATATGGATTGCCCCTCTGGAAAAGCAATGTCTTACAGCCATCGATTATTACCCATAGTACTATTGGCCTTCTGATCCAATCTGCCGCTTCCGAAAAGAGGAAAAGAAGAAAGAATACTATTGGTGACGGAGGAAACTAGAACAACGGAGAGCCCGAACTAATCATTGCGTTTATTTTACCTTGCCCATCATTGTGTTTATTTTACCTTGCACTGTCTTGCATTCTTTGATTGTAGAAAAATAACAATTGTCATTATATTTCCATATCAACGTTTCACTGGCTTATTGTGATTTACTTTCAATGTGTTTCCTTTGTTTGATTTCATTCTGATTCTTCAACTAATATGACGCATTAAACACTTATAAAATACGTCACTGAATATATTTATAATTCAACTTTAGAATGTTATAATTAAGCTTGGTTAATAATACATCGAGCAATCATACTTACATTATTTTAGCTATCTTCAATAAAAAAAGAAAATCAATCACAACATTGTTTCGTTGATATTGTTTAATGTTTTAATCATTAAATTCAGCAATTACTCAAAGCTCTAGTTCTGTTTGAAAAACACTCAGTTTTACGAAGGCAAGCAGAGTACGAGTGATAATAATAAATGGCATTCGAAAAACATAGGTTTTCGTCATAGCATGCCAAGTTTATATATCACACAGTTAATGCATCAACCGTAAACTGAAAACAAGAAATAGGTTACTGTCTGTTTAAATTGTTCTATTTGATCAATGGCCGCTAGTCATACTGTTTGCTGGACATCATACCACTTAATACCGAACACTATTTGCAATTGCGCCAAAGCCGGTCATGATAAAAACGGTTAGCGGTGAAAACGAGGTACACGGTGAGGTGTTGTTCCCACCTTGTGTCCCGTTGGCTGAAAAGTAATACGTTGCATTTAATATATGTTATGTGTATCATAGAATCTTGTTTTAAATGTGTAAGGAAAACGAATGTTTGAATTTCATTTTGTTGTGTGCTTTTGCAATTGTAATATAACATGTGAAGCAAAATTAACGGGAATACATGCTACTCAATGAATGAAGTAAATCAAAATATAGTAAATTGATTGGTTCTCTTGAATGCGATAGAAATCAGTTGTGTTCAACTCGACACGCTAGGCCACTTAAATATATATGTATCTGTTCTATTATTTTTCACAACCGACATGGGACATGATGATCATTGTGTACCTAACGAGCAAGCATTGGAATTAGCAGGTGCTAAAGATGAACGTTTTATTTAAAGGATAAATCGCAGATTTTAACTAGTTTGCAATCTTAAAAATGTATCGCTGTTTTTCTGTATATAACTGTTTATTTACAGATGATTAAATCTGCTACTTAATGCATTAAACAAATGTATGTTATGTATATAAATTATTTGCTAAATAAATTAAGATCTATGTAAAATAATAACTACATACATTCTGATTAATATTGATATCTTATACCTGATGTAACCTTAATTTCAAAACTTGCATACATTTTGAGTAAAATTATCAGTTTCAATGACAAGGTCCCCATATCAAAATAAAGAGAGAAGCTGTTTAAGTACTTTAACAGTGCATTCAATAATTTATCTTTATGTAACATGATCAGCGACTAAGCATTCGCCACACTGATTTCAGGAAGAGTACATATTTGTTCACATGAGATTAAAATGATGTTGTTATGTCAAATGATAGAAAACGGTTGTCCGCACTCTAAGAGCCTACATGTCGAAACTTGTTTTTAACGTTTTTACAAATGAAAAGCTTTATTGACTGCGAAACAGAGTCATGGTCAGCTCAAAATCTAGTTAATAGTTTACGACTTTATTTATATCAGGTGTTGTTTTAAATATTTGTTATAAGTAAGTATATATGCTTAATTTGCTCCCGATTCGAACCAATATGTAAAAATAACAAATAAATTGCATCCCAATTAATTATTTTCTTCGTACATGTACTATTTATTATGTCTTAATTTCTGATACTGAAATCTGCGAAGTGAATTCGTTTACAAGACAAATCTTTAAAAAATACACACTGTTTGATGAGGATCCCGATCCATCAGTTCCAGGTTCCGTAGCGTTGGCTGTCGCAGGGGCACCCGGAGCGGCTGTGGTTATTACTGTCGCATTTTGTGCAACGGTTGCTGCAAGTTGTGTTTTATTTGCATTAGTTTACATACACCGACATGTTGTTCCGTGGAAAGTTGAATTACAACGGAAATGATGTATACAATGTTACATCAGATTCATACATCATGTGACTACTTGGACGCGGCAAGTTGTAATCCCAGGGCACGATTTGGGCAAACTATGTACAGGATCTCCATATGATCAGTTGCGTTCAACTCGACCAGATGGACCACTTAAATATACATGTTTCTGTTTTATTATTTTTCACAACCGACATGGGACATGACAATCATTGTGTAGCTAACGAGCAAAAATTGGAATTAGCAGGTGCTAAAGATGAACGTTTTATTTAAAGGATAAATCGCAGATTGTAACTAGTTTGCAACCTTACAAATGTATCTCTGTTTTTATTTGTTTCTGTATAATACTGTTTATTTACAGATGATTAAATCTGCTTCTTAATGCATTTTACAAATTTATTATATACATAAATTATTTTCTAAATAAATTAAGATCAATGTAAAATAATAACTACATACATTCTGATTAATATTGATATCTTATACCTGATGTTACTTTAAATTCACAACTTGCATACATTTTGATTAAAATTATCCGTTTCAATGACAATGTCCCAAGAACAAAATAAAGAGAGAAGCTGTTTAAGTTGTTAAACAGTGCATTCAATAATTTATCTTAATGAAACATGATCAGCGACTAAGCATTCGCCAGACTGATTTCAGGAAGAGTACATATTTGTTCATATGGGATTAAAATGATGTTGTTATGTCAAATGATAAAAAATCGGTTGTCCGCACTCTAAGATCCTACATGTCGAAACTTGTTTTTAGCGTTTTCACCAATGAAGAGCTTGACAGACTGCGAAACAGAGTCATGGTCAGCTCAAAATCAAGTTAATATTTTACGACTATATTAATATCAGGTGTTGTTTTAAATATTTGTTATGAGTTAGTAGATATGCTTAATTTGCTCCCGATTCGAACCAATATGTAATAATAACAAATAAATTGCATCTCATTAGTTATTTTCTTCGTACATGTACTATTCATTATGTCTTAATTTCTGAAACTGAAATCTGCGAAGTGAATTCGTTTACAAGAAAAATCTTTACAAAATACATACTGTATGATGAGGATCCCGATCCACCAGTTCCAGGTCCCGTAGCGTTGGCTGCCGCAGAGGGACCAGGAGCGGCTGTGGTTATTACTGTCGCATTTTGTGCAACGCTTGCTGCAAGTAGTGTTTTCTTTGCAATACTTTACATACACGGGCATGTTGTTCCGTGGAAAGTTGAATTACATGGGAAATGATATATACAATGTTACATCAGATTTATTATTATTATTATACATCATGTTACTACTTGGACGCGGCAAGTTGTGATCCCAGGGCACGATTTGGGCAAACTCTGTACAGGATCTCCATGTGATTTGTCATACAAAATATCATAGCTCTGTGAATTGAGGTTTCAGCGAAGGGTTTTTAAAATAATTTATTTACTATATCTTTATAATAAATCAGTTTACCCCTGGTTATTAGGACGTTTTGACCCAAGGGGCATGGTTTGAACAAACTTTGAAGAAGACCGATACACGAGGTTACACAAGGTAAATTGAATGCCCCACCCTTTCGTTTCAGAGTTTATAAACAAAAAATCAATATACATCATCTGACAATATGGCATGGCCAGATCTGACCCAAGGAGATTATTTGATCAACTTGCGTACATTATCTGCTGTTTAATACTAATTTTCAATGTTCTGGAACTTGTGGTTACAGAGATGAAGACTTCTTTAAACTATTTAGTACATAGGCCAATCTAAATCATGTGACCCTGTTGCGTGGAGCGTTTTTGACCGGAAGGACATGATTTGAACGGACCGATGTAGGACCAAAAGACGCTAAATATTAAACGCCTGATCCCTAAGATGAAGATTTTAACCCAAGTCTTTATAAAAAGTGTGAACCCTGTGGCATTGCTAGTTTTGACTCGTATGTACATAATTTGAACATTATTCGTTGGAGACTAATATGTAAATGTATACACCAAATACTAAGCCCCTGATTATTGGGATATTTCAAAAGTTTAAAAATCTACTATTATTTACCCCTAAGGTGTGGCTTGGTTAGACCCCAAGAGCATGACTTGAATTAACCGGTATATGATGTTTTATACACATTTTCAAAGTTATGGGACTTGTGGTCTTAGATATGAATGTTGTTTTATAATAAGTTAATATATACGTCTATATTAATAGCGTGACCCCTGGTTCTTGGCTGGTTTGACTTCAGGGGCATTTGTTTGGACAAACTTTGAAGACGACCAGTAAAAATGTTACAAACTTAATATAAAATATTTGAGCCTTACGGTTACAGAGAGTACATGTTTTGCAATTTTATTATATATGTTTTGCTCTCGTTACCTACATAGGTTACAAACAGCAACGTGTTCAACAACTTAAAACAAAAAAAAAAAGTCAACTAAGGATCGTTCTTATGAATATCTTGAAAAATTCGCCATGCTGTTTAGAAGGACATGTCGTTTAAAGTTCCCAATGACACACCAAGGACAATCACCTACCACAATAGCGTACCATGAGCACTTTGTGCTAAGGTTAGCTTATAAAAGATGTCAATGTGTCAAGTTTTGAATGGCACGGGATGTTTATATTAAAGGTAACGATGCATATATACAATCAAATATAATTAGGCAAATGATGCTTATTTCATGTACACATATACCTATTATGTTGTATCCTGTACCCCGCATTACTTTAAAATAATGTATTGCTACGAACATGTGACTTTCATTCTTGAATCTCGGAGTTTTGGTTATCACAAATTAAACTGATTTGGTATTTTGTCATATGTCACTACCTCCACAAAAAGAACATATGACGAATGATGTTTCTAGGGATTGGATATAATTTTATATCAAATAAAAAGATGTATTGTATAACAGTAAAACACTGTAACTGCATTTGTGATGGGCGATTCTGGAGGTTGTTTTTTTTATATGTATTGTATGTTAAGTCTATGACATGTTATATTATTCAACTATCATGGAAACCAATCATTGGTGTATAGCCTTATAACATAACGACATACTATTTTGTCATACGAGAAACATTCATTATCTTCAACGTTCTTTAAACATTATGATTATAAAACCATTACTCAATTTTACTAACCCTAATAAAGTACTTACTAAATGAATGGATTACAGTGCGATTAATGACATCAGAATACATGGTGATGCCATTCGGACCCTCGATCTTACAGCGGAATCCTAAATTGCGAACCGTTCGATTGGTAGTAACATTTGTTGTCACAAAAGTCTTTCCATCGCATCTAGCGCTATCATTACCGACACCCTCAGTGGTGAAGTCGCCGTTTCCCTGATATGATAAGAAGTAAGAAAATCTTTTCCAATGTATATAAAAAGTGTTGATTTGTACACGTAATGGGAACATTTACTTATATTTATATAACCAATTTATGATTCAAAATATAATGTACATTTTTTTTAAACGGCTAAACATCTTACTAGAAATAAGTTTATTTGGTCTTTAAGGCAAATGTCGTATTAAGCAATACAATAGTACACACGTTGATTCTTTTCTCTAGGGATATTAGACCGTAAGTCCCGTTGCTATTTCTCCCCACATAACCAGTACACGTGACAACAAATTCTCGCGACACCAATATTTGTTCTGGAACAACAATCTTTGGTGAAGATAACTCGGCTGCACATGAAATTAATACAACATACTAGTAGTACTAAAGAGCTACAAGGTTAAAATATCCAAATTAACGACAACAGTTGTTGCACAAACGAAAGCAAACTCCATTAATACAACTTTGGCTATTCCACTTTCTTATCTTTGACATCAGCATTCCCATTCATTTGTTACAATCAGTAATTTAACGACAACCACTTTTACTTGTTAGACAATAAAAATGAACATATACACGTGTTTACCTTGTATGTGAACTGTCGTGTTTGCAACCACATCATTTACAGTATCACCCACAATAACCAGTCCGTAATATGTGCCTTCATCAGAGCAGTTGACAGGATTGAACTTTAACTCAATTGTCAACCCGTCATTATGCAGTTTATAACTGGCATTTTGTATGAATGATGAGCTCTCGATGACACCAGTTTCGTTTGTTATATCAAACACGGTCAAATTAGCATCTGGTGTTTCTTTAATTATGCGTACGTGCTGCCATTGGGGATAGTGATCTACTCTGCAAATAAGTATTCCATCTTCTCCGAAGTTGAAGCCGTATTCTAATTCCGAAAAGCTAATTGAACCTGAAGTGTAATGCGTATATCTGACACAATTCATTTTGAAGCAAAATGAATTGGATACAACATGCGTTTGCAATTGATATTACAATTAAAAGGTGACTAGAAATGATTGATAATCACTTTATTTTGCTTGCAGTTTAATTTGTATTCATCTGAAGCACTGATATACTTATAACATTATTTCTTAAATTACAGTTCCCGTGAACTGAATCGTGCAATTATGAAACAATAAAATATGTTACAAGTTCTTGTAAATAGGGGTACCTGGAATAATGCAATTGGGCTTCTCCTTTTCTGACCCGTTGGTGGAACAATGTACAGATGTTTCTGTATTTGAGGCGCGTGCAAGACCTGGGGAACAAATGTCGAAACGGGAGTTGTCACACTTTTTCAGCAAGACGAGTTGGATTAGGACTATGGGAGTCATTGCCTTATAGATTTAATTATTTTAAACGCAATTTAAAAAAAAATACGTTTAATTGAATATTTGTCGAATTTCATATTGCTCATTTTTAACAATGTGTTTCTGAGTATCGTTCGCATTTTGTGGATCATATCACTTATAGCATATATATTTAAGACGCATTTTATATATAATAATGGTATAATTGAAATAATCTGACAAGAATTACCCTGTTTGGCGATGATAATTCCTGCAACTATCGATCCAGCCAACATCAAACATACTACTGCTACGACAACAATCATGCAGATTCGGCGGTGTGCTGGGTGTGTATAGGAAGAGTTTGCATCTGCTGTAACGGCACCTATAGTCTGGTAATCGCTCTCTGAACAGTCCACAGAGTTGGAATCCGGTCTTGTTCTACTTTCTAATTGAATACTATCAGCTGTTCTCTAAATGAATGACGATACAACATAAATCATTTGCTTGGTATATAAAACACGAATAATGTTTATGTATAACCGACTAGTGTTTTGCATGCACTCATTTTATCATGTAATCGTTATTATACCTTTGATGTTTAAAGGGACTGTAAACCACGAATGACGAAAAAAGAAAAGTTCTAAAATACCATATTTTATACAATTATTAGTTTATATTGATTAAAATATCACGACTGGTATATAACATTACTTTAAAAAAACTCTGTTTTTATATTATTTTTACTTTTTTTTTACTGGGTATGTCTACCAGTTAACTACCTTTTAACTATAAAAAAACGCAAGTAGATTGATCATCATCGTCACGTGGTAAACACGGAAATGTAAATTGTGCATGCGTAGTGAATTGTATGTATTATATATATAAAATGATCAATCTACTTGCGTTATTCATAATGTGTATATCGTTATGTCACATATTCGCGATGTACTTTCGATTTCACATCGCGAAATTTTATTACCGAATATACTGAAAATATGAACTTTTTTCAAGTAATGTAATATACCAGTCGTGATATTTTAATCAATATAAACTAATAATTGTAAAAAATACGGTATTTTAGAACTTTTCTTTTCTCGTTATTCGTGGTTTACAGTCCCTNTTTTTTTTTATTCAATTGAAATGATGCTTACCGTATCATTGACCCTTGTTTGACCTTCACGATTGCCAACGCTCTGAAGGACGGAAAGTCTCAAGTCCCCATACTCGTGGTCGAGTTCTGAATTGTATCTATTTCTGATTAACCGTTGATACGGCTTCTCACAATTCTGTAAATCCGTTGCTCTGACATCGCCCCGACAGTTATCCTGTCTGGTTTCATGAGCAGATCCGTTAAACATAGCATCAACAGCTTATGTGTGTGACATTTTAACAGGAGCAAAATCGCATAAGATGCCGGCTTCGCGTTTTGTCTGAGTTTAGTTCATGTTGAATTTAATATCGAAATATGTCGACAAGTATTGAATGGTTATCTTGATACACTTAGCATACTGACACGTTACATTATGTCATTAAGTAAGGACATTCTTTGGTTGTTTGGTTTTTATCTTAAAAGAGAGATAAACGAGGTACAAGATTAAATATATCACTCGTATTATTAAACTTGTGTTTTGTTTGATCAATATCGTGTATCGTATAGCTGACGGTTGCATAAATTACTATCTAGATTAATTTTCTATATTAAGAATAACACGTTAGTCGTACAAATGTCGATAGTAAATTTAAACAGCGATAACTTATTAATCGAAATGAAACAAAATAATAGGGCTGAATTGTCTGGTGAAAAATTGCAATCTTTGTTCAATTCGCCGGTATGTTAGTAAAGTACATTTGAGTTAATGGAACTTAGATTAGCATATTTTGACACATTTAAGATATTTGCAATAAACTATAGAAAACTAATCCGTTTGGTTGAATGTTGTTATTTTTTATCAATCCTCTCCCATAAATTATGTTTTGAATCACCCTATTTATTACACAAGACAAGAGACGAAACATGTTCGTTTCTCGATATATACATACACCTGTTACATATAATTATATTTCACATTTACATTTCAGAGGTCACAGGTCAATCACGACACATCTTGTTTTTGCAAGTGCAAACGACACAGAGGTCTTGGGGTCGCTGATATGCCGTGAAAATTCCACAAGTCTCGCGGATTTCCTTAATACAAACGTAACTGTGTAAACACAGATCGCTTATGATTACACATGTACATGTAGCAATGTTGTGTTTAACTTGAGAGTTACATTAGACCCAGACACATACAACATAATCTGCTGCTTACCTGCAATAGCTTACGAAGCTGGTATGTCCATCATTGTGACGATGACAGCCCTGCAGTTCTTTGGTTCGTCTTCAATCTGCCATAAACACTTTGCATATAAAGTATCGTGTGTAAATGTACTCATTTGGAGGCAATCCAATGTCGTGCAATATTTAAATGCACACATAGTGTTTTGCATGTTGTGACAAGAAATCTAACATTATCTGACTATAGAGAAAGCACCACGGCATCGTTATTTCACTACTCATAATTAAAAAGCAAAAAAGTCCAGAACCTAAACTTATAATAGTGAAACATAGTTCTCAATTTTAGTGCGAAAGATACGAGTAATTGTCAGAAACTATCAGAATGAAAATAGTGTAAACTACCGAATATAGTGGAGATTTTGCATACTCTTATTGTGGTTGTTGAGACGATCAGATGCTCAGGTTTCTTCTGGTGTTGATGATGATATCGACATGTCGATGAATGTTATCTTGTGAATTCTTTTATGGAAGTATGTCATTATGTTGATGATCATTATAATAATAATGTTGTAAATATAAGCTATGTCGATAATGAATATTACTTTGATGATGAATATTACTTTGATGATGAAGATGATGATGATGAATATTACTTTGATAATGATGATGATGATTTTGATGATGATGATGATGATGATGATGATGATGATGATGATGATGATGATGATGATGATGACGATGATGATGATGAAGATGTACGATTAAATATCAACTTAAGATCAACAACAAATAACATTGTATACAAAGTAATTTTAGGGTGGACCAGCACATATTGCCAGCTCGTTCCATTTCAATTTTTTTCATGAAGTTATTGACTAATTTTGAAATTTTAATTGCTGTACACGATCTCTAGAACGTAATATCAAAATTCAATTATGTTTTAGGCAGCTACCAACGGGTTATGCATAGATTTCCACGCACATATTGTAAGGTTCACCTCACCATTGACGAGCAATCGCCTCATGGTTTGTTTCAATGTTTCAATTAAGCCATACATGTACAAAGCGCATTTACGGAGAGTATCAATCAGATACACGGATATTCTTGCTTAAAATCGGTCACTTGTTGCTGTAGATTTAACACACAAAGGACATACAAAGGACATCGTGTTTCTTATAAACTGCCAATCTAGCTGAATAGCTGAAGTTTTTTCTTTGTTCAACAAGAACGTTCTATCTTCACGAAAATTATTTCGAATGTTTTCGAGCACACCAATTATGAGGGGGTTTCGATACATAATTGATATAATGCATATAGCTCAGATGTGTAACTCTAGATAATTTCAAGCATGAAAGTGGTGAAACATTCGTTGTCATGATTGTCCGTTTACCGTTTTTACCCTTAACAAGATTGTCGAAAGAGCATTCCATACAAAAGGATGGTGCATCTTGCTGACTTACTAGTTTATTACAAAATGACAATAGCTCTATGCCGAGTATCAGTTGTCATATTATGACTTATAAGGAACGAAAGTATTTTTCTAATTTACATATGTTTACTGCTAATAGTAAGTTTCGAAATGCTATTTTGCTAATTTTAAATTACTATATTAACAACATGATTTTACTTCTCGCAAAATGCTCTATAATATTATTCAAATGATCACGCAGTAAAAGTATGACACTGATCAGTATGCACGTTAAAATTGCCATTTAAATTTGTCTTTTTAGAATTAGCATGACCGACAATCCATAATCACGCAATGTCTAACATTTCGCCGGTAAAATATGCAAATGTTTTCTATGAACGATAAAAAACGTGGCAGATATATGTTCAAAGAAAGATGCCATTAAATTAAATACTTAGCAAAATACAGATGCGGAAGTCGACATAAACTTAGATGCATTAGATCCCATTTAGTATAAAAAATACAATATAGAAATAAAAATACATTAATAAACAATTTTTCGTGTGTTGTTTAATACTTTCGTAACTCAGTAACTATTACGGTCGGCTTAGTAAATAAGCGTGTTTTTGAATAATGAGTAGTACAATTCCGTTTTCTTATCAATGCGATCCAACGTTGAAATGTTGTTTATTAAACATACTTAAACACATTTCCATTCCCTTTTCTTATATTTGAGAAATTCAAATGCCAATTGATTTTTATTTCGTCTTTTGGGTATAAAGTTGTTGTTATTGGGCTATCTCTTTTCGAACAAGGCATTATCCTTTTTGTTTTGGACACGTTTGTATGAAACCTTTATTTGTGTTGGGCAAAGCCATTAAAAAGAACACTTCAACAAAGTTTATTATCACTAATTATTCGTACTGCAGGCCTAATGGATATAGAAGCATTTTCTGAAGTAAGTAATGTTCAATAAAAGTAATAATGACCAACATGAATATATCCAGTTATTTTAGCATTGTTGTGTGTTAACTGAATACTGTATGCGACTATGCGTCGGAAACGGTGAACACTTTGTTATTCATGTTCGTGTGTTTGTTGCGTATTTGTGTATCGTTTTTAGTGCCTGTGTGCAGTTTCACACATTTTGACAATTGGGTCCCGGTCATGAATACAAGACAACTTGTTATAATAAGTTTTCTATCCAGCTGGTGCAGATTCATAGCTTAGTGGGGCAACGCAACTGTGGTATCGTTCGGAGTTTTGGGTCAGGTTCAGACAGATATACTTGCCAAACATCACGCGTTCAGGTATTGAACTCTCTTTAGAGATGTGTAACCATAGTAGCACATAATTACAAACCCGGATTGGACAGCAGTGGTTGGTGTGAAACGTAAAGTTGAAGTTTTATATTGCGCCATATTAATTGTGATGCAATAATTACAAAACTGTAAACAAGAAACAGAAAATGATATATCCGCTATACCAGTATTAGTTTATTAAGTTAATATTTTGAACACAGTTGTGTGGGTACATCATCATTTATTTGTGCATTTTTCAAGTGACATCTTATTATCAATAAATAACTTTTATCGAGAATGTTTTTAACTATCCAATGAACAAAAAAAAAAGGTATTTTAGTCCAGCGCGACCTTATTGTAAAAATTGTGCATTTTCAAAAGATCAATATTATACGTAATATTGGATTGAAAATATTAAGTTGATAATGCCTTTACGTCTTTAAAAATGTGTGATAAAGCTGATTTTTTTTTACGAAGGTCGATCATATAGAGGCTTTTCGGAAGGGTATCACATCCGGTACGATTTCGTGAACGGCCAATATGGCATGTCGACCAACAGTGCATACACAATATGCGATATGATAGGAAAAGGGTGAGCAGTTTTAACAAGGATCAACGTTATACTGAAATAATTTGTTGTTCTCATAGTTCAGGTTTAAATTGCATCATCGATGATATACAAAATTTACCTTTTTCATATGAGACCTGACACATGTTGACATTTTATATCATATACGTATATATCATTTGTCATTTGGCGACACAAATGACGAATGTTATGGACAAGGCTAAAGAAAAACTTGCATAACATGACAACGGAATTCGGAACGTTTTTAGAGATCGTAAATCTCATACCTCTCCCTTAACCCGGGTATTCTAAGTCGTTCAACGTCCACCCTCCTTGTGAGCGATCTATTTTGATCATTGAATCTTAGTCTGAAGTTGCCCATCACGCGTTCGGTCTCCAGGTGAGCTCCATGTCCATTTTTGTGAATTCTTATGGCTGAACCAGGTGTTCATGATGTTCAGTTTGTTTAGCCTGCAAAAGTAAAGAAGTCGCTCACCTCTTTCATTCATTGTGCCGTACCCAAAGCGTCCCAATGTTCCATCCCATGTGTCGCAGTCAGTACCGACTTGCGCGCTGAAGTCTCCCATTATGATATTGACATCTCTTCTTGGCGCGTTGTCGATAACTTGCTGCAGTGACAGGTAGAAGCAGCCTATAATGTATGTTTTATTAGCAGATCCATTATCAAATATTCATGTTAGTGAATAACAAATCACAAAACCTTCACCACCCCTTAAGTTTGTTTTCATTCTCGAGACTTGCACTTGCGGTTTGCAACACAATACTCCAGTTAGCGCACACTTAATTATATATAAACGTTTAATTTCTGTAATATTGCATCAACATATAAAGCTTCCTCTGAATATGTTCCAATTGCTTTGCATAAACTGATATACTATTTTAATGATAAATACATTAATTCATATACATTGATTATTAACAATCATGTTATGTATGAGTGTGAGTAAAACATCTGTAACGACCCTGTGCGCTTCTGTTAGTTTCGGGTGAAGGATATTTTTTTATAGTTCAACACATTTCATGAGTACACCACCACTACCAGTAGGTAAGAGGAAAACTGCAAATTACTCACAAATTGCAGGATCTCGAACGAAAAACATACACAAAAGTTTTCATCTATATGAGTTGGTTTCACACGCGTAAGAGCAACATGAACACTTTCAATGTCAAATGTAAAAAATACTGCACTTAATTGTCAAAATTGGACTTGTCCGCTTTATAAGCTGGCCGCGAATGGTGGATTTAAATATTGTTTTAACAAATCTTAACCTTATGAATCGGTGTGTTGCGCACAATAACAATACGGAAGCTTTGGAGGTAAATTCTATACTAAGAGGTAAAAAGCCCGACTGAAACGGTTTCTAATGTATAAATAAGACTAATTTGTTTTATTTAGTTAACATGCATCAAACGTTTTTAAACAAACATGGCACACCTTTGTAAATTTAAACCTTGTTTTGCATATAAGCACTACTAATCTTGTGTTATAAGTAGCAATCAAAAGGAAAAAAAAGTAAATTACTACCAAAGAACCATGCGTTTTGTCAAATGGCAAACACAATTGCACTTGATCCTTTGCATGTTTAAGCTTTATTACTGAACGCATGATATATTTATGTGCAACGATTGTATAGGAATTTAGATAAATTAAAACATGTTTATTGTTTTTGTATGCGTCGTTTGCTTACATTGTGTACGAATCAACTTCTGTTTGCTTGATCAGCTTTATCATTCTGTATCGATTGTAAAGAACCACACTGAAAGCCGACTGCTCTCTACCTGTCGGGTTTTCAAATAATTTACGACAGGCATTTATCCAAAACAAACAAGTTGAAATTTATTAGTTTAATAAAAACATCGGACAAATCTTCATGTTATTTAAGATAAAAAGACGGTAAAATGTCGCACACAATTGAATGCGGTGCTAACTTCAATGACACATTTTACGAGAACGATTATGCTCACAAAACGAATGACACAAGTATGCCAATGCGTTTACAGCCTGCTGATGGGCCTTATGAGGGATTGATTAGTGGCAGAAATAATGAAGGAGGTAATCCTCAGTATGAACGCTTAAAGTTTTCCAACATCACGACTCAAAAAGAGGATATTCCACGTAGTCATCTGGACGCTGTTAGCAAGGTAAGCACATCATAATTAAGTTTACATTTTCTCATTACTAACTTGACAAAGTTAAGATTTTGTGTGATGTATTTTGAATTAATGTTAGAGAAATGAATTGAATTTAAATTTCACGATAATAGGATCGGTATGCATTGTGAAGATCAATGCATCCATTTGAGTATGATTAAAATTTCTGTTCTTTACAAAATTTAAGAATATTAATAATAAATCAGTTCAATTTTAGAGGAACACTAACTTGACACCAACAAGCACAGTACGTACAGATATACCAGGAACTGGAAAATATGTAGACAACGGCGACAACATTTACGATACTGTGAACGACGAAACAGGTGACAAAAACGCCAATCTCCCTAGGGAAAAGCAACATCGTCGCGTACTCTGCATGGTCGGAATACCTGTAGTTATCATCGTCCTTCTGATAAGTGTGTCGGTTACTACAGCAGTTGTTCTCTTACACAAAAGTAAATAAAACTTAAGTTAAACAAAGCTTTACACGGGAAATATATAATTCAGATCTTTTACCGTCCGTTCGCGTTGTATGAATTTTCAATAATTTTCGGTTTTGGGAGTTGACCTTTGTTTTAGACGGATATATAACATGGTTTGCTAAACTGTAAGAGAATCAATATTTAAGATTTATGTGTTATCGAAACCGGAACCTTATTTATTGTGTTCACATGCTATTCATTTTGAGATGACACCCCAAATCCTGATGCGTCTTTTGCCGCTGTTGATTGTGGCCAATATACCGACAGTCTGCTGAATATCAAATATACCCTTTCAAATGGATCGACCAAGTTCAACAGCTCCCTTTACGTCACTTGTATCAAAGGCCTTGCACACGCAGAAGGTACCTCCTCCACTATACGTTGTGGTGCAAACGGATTATGGCAAGGAACGCCTAAATGTACAATCCCAGGTATCGTCCGTTTATGTATTCTTGTACAATTTTAAATGACAGACCTTTTTAATTACATGTAGTCTTAAAATATTTAAGGACCACAATAAGGAAAATCTCGGTTGTGATTAAATTAGGAAAGATCTGAAATAACGAAAAATGATTGAAACACATACTTAATGATGTTCGTTTCCAAATGAATTGTAATGATAATAACGAATGATTTCACTTCAGGTACGATTGCATTTTCGAAATTTGACCATGAATTTACTATTGGAGGACACGGTCTACTCTTTTGTAATGTGTCACTATACCCAGATTGGCTACGCGTACGTATCGGTCGGGGTTCCACCATCATTTTCGACATTTCGAACGAAACTGGAGTCGTACATAGCAACTCGTTCATGGAAAACACCAGTTATGCACTCTAAACTGACGGCCCGAAAATTAACGTCCATTTCAGTCTAGTGACCTGCTCAGCTGAAGGGACATATTACGGAATGCTCAGTGTTGGTGATACGGCCGAAGTAAAAATTGTGAACACAACAGTACGATTACGAGGTTAACAGGCATATCCATATTACTTATAAACATTACATGTATTTTTACGACGTATTGATGCAATCACAATGATGTTGACGATAATATGCCTATTCTTCTAAATGTACTTCAGCCAACTCCTCGGCTCCCAAGATCGTTGTTCCGGAGCAGCTATTGGTGACAAAAAAAATCTTGGTGGCCTGTAAAGGATATGTGGGAAAAACTAAAAGCGGAACATACGGACGAATAACTCTTGAGACCAGATCGAATGTAAGTCTTCTTGCATTTTGCATTTCATCATGTGTTTATTAAGAACCTCAGTCTTCGTGTTTCATGTTTTTGATACTATGTTTCTCGAGTGCCTTAATTCCCATTTCATATGTAACCTACTAGTACTTAATGATTTTTTTTCCAGATATGTCAGGATTGTTATATGATAAAGCAGTCAATTCAATAAGTTCAAATATTTATATTTATGAAGAGATTTATTCATAAATATAATCATTTTCAAAAACATGTGTACATTCATTGTTCCAAATGTTATGTAGAAAATATATTGACATGAGTGTGTTTTTCTTTTTCATCAGAAAGGCGGAAACTTCTCTTCATTTGGCGGAGTCAATGCCACAAAATGCGATGGAGATTCTCAACTAAATGTTTATCTTACTGCTGATCGCAATTCAAGAACCCTGGAATTTCGCTGTATGATTGAGGACCCAGATGGGGTTATCTTCTATTCTGAAATTGTTCATCGAACAGTGGTTCATTCATTTGGTAAGTCATATAGCAAACTGTTCAACGGCAGGCAAGTTTATGACGAATACATCCATATCTGTATTCAAAGCATTTCATAGATTGATCATTTTTTATCTTCAAAATATAACTCATGAAATCAATTCTGTCATTACCGCAAAACTATTGTTTACATTTTAAACAAGAAATGAATTTAATAAGACAGTCGGCGTTGACATATGCAATAGCCTAAATGTAATAAAAGAAGAGTAAGCTTATTATAAATAACTGTAAATATTTAATATGCGAATATATATATATTATGCAATGCAAACGTGTATATGTGTTGAACGTTCGTGTCTCTAAATGCCCTTAATCTGGCATATCAAGTTACATCAAGTGCTTTGTTCAGTACTTAGACGTTCATGTAGATCCCATAAACAGACGGTACACGGAAGTTTTTGATACGTCCGCATATTCTCAAGTATTTGTTTTTCATGCGATTTACTACCTTTAAACTCCATCGAACCCTTCACTACGTTAGAAGCACTTGACAGCACTAGAAAAATGGATATGATATAGGAGACCATGTATAAAAAGTAGGGTGATAAATGTGTCGAAAATCCACAAGTTGTTCATACTTGTATTGAAAGAGTTGCTGTCTGCCTTTAATCTTAGTTTGTCAAAAATAGCTTTATAATTATCCAGAGCGTTCATTGAGATTGATATATATTCCCACACCTCTCTTTGACAAATAATATTATGAATATCAGGTCTGCATGTTGATTTTGAGTTTGAAACAGGTCTTCTGCATAATCGTTTGTCTCATTTAAGTTAAAATGTTATTTCGAAATGCTTCAAAACGTGGTAAAGTTACAGAGCACACAGGCTGTATTAATATCACAAACGATTTAGTTTTGTTGATATTAACCCTTAAAGTATGACCAGAACCGTGGATATAAGGATGCAGTTCTTTTTTAAATAAAATATTTTCAAAATTCTTTTGTCCAACGTTAAATAATGGACACTTCATATTATTTTTTTTCGAAATCTTTTTTTTATTCAATATAAGACATATAATGTATACATGTATATAATAACAAAACAAAAAGAAATCATAAATCAGCAATAATGTTCAAACATGTTATACAAGATATGCATGTATATACTTTTTTGACCTTGTGGTTTCCTTTAGCTTAATATGAGTTGCATAAAGTGGGTAGAAAGCAAAAAACAAAAATTGGACTTGTTTATGAAAGTTTAATGTGTTTCCATTTATGTTCAAATATGTAAAGTGTATCATTGTTGAGGGCTATTTCTTTTTCAATCTGAATCTTAAGTTTTAAATAATTGATAAGACAGTTCATTGTAGGTGTTTGTTTTCTGTAGTCCATGCTGAATATGAAATATTTCATTAATATTGTTATGTAATTCACAACGTTATTAACCTCTGGTATTTTGAAGGTATTTAATCCTAGACTGATGTCTAAGAGAGATAGTTTAACATTTAATTGTTGTTTCTCTAGAAAGGTTGTCAATTGATTACATAGAGTTTGTATATGTTTACACTCCCAGAAAAGGTGTTCTATTGTTTAAATATGTTCACTACACATATCACATAGATTTGTGTTGGATAGTTTGCACTTAAAAAGATATGTATTTGTAGCTATGATTCTCTGGATGTATTTATATTACAAATTTCTCAGTGTGCTATCAGTAGTTGATTTATATGGCATGACACATATTTGTTTCCAATTAAATTCTTTTTCTCCAAGAAGGTTTTGACTTTTAGTTTGAGCTTTAGAGGCTTCGGCAGGGTTTTTATTTGAAGTTTGTAAAATATTTTGTTCGTTTTGTTTTGTTTTGCAATTATGTTCTCTACGAGTATTTGTTGAGTGCATGGTGTGTTATTCGTATTGGTAACAGCTTAAATATGTATGGTATACTTTTGATCAATGTGTAGTACATCAGGAAATTACTTGTAGGTATTCGGATTATGTAGCATAAATTATCAAAGGATTGAAGTCGTTTATTCTGTAGTCGTACAATTGATCTACATATTTTATATTTCGTTCAAACCAATGTTTATAGAAAAACGTTTTATTTTTAGTAGTTATGTTTTTATTGTTTAATAAAATGGTTTTACTGTTTATTTTGGTTTCTAAATTATGGGTTACTTTACACCATGCCGATATAACATTCGATAGAAATATGTTTTTGGTTGAAATTTCATCTAAAATATTAGTGTTGATATTACATTCAAAAAGAAAGGTGTCACCATATGTTTTTAGAATTTTCTGGTAGAATAATTTACATTTACCCGTATTGTTAGTATTTAAAAATCTTTTATCCCAACTGCATTTGATTGCATTCAGGAATGAATCTATGTCCGTTAGTCTGATACCTCCATTTTCTACTGATTTAATTAATTGAGTTCGCTTAATTTTATCTGGTTTACCGTCCCAAATGCAATTAAATATTTCTGATTTTATATCTTTAATAATATCATTTGGTGGGTTTGGGTGAACACGGTGTTTTTTCCGATTAGTGTAAGTTTACGATGCTGCTATGATTTTAAATAACTTTTATTTTTTTTTTAATTTAGGCAATATGTTTTTTTAGAACTGTTTCATTTTCATTGTTTGAAAAGGTTATTCCTAACGTTGTTGCTTCATTTGATGTCTAATTGAATTTCATTTCTTTTTTAAGATGAATATTACTTTGTTTAAATTTACCTACTCGTAGCACAGTGCATTTACTTTTGTTAAGTTTAAGACCTGATGCCATTCCAAAAAGGGTGAGCGATTCTTTAAGATTATTGAATGAGTCACTACTGTCGTTTAAAAAATAAGTTGCATCGTCAGTAAATAGGGACTGTTTAATTTCTTCGTCGGGTTCTAGCGATATTCCATGTATATGTTTATTTGATTGGATATAGTGTGATAGATACTCGATGCATATAATAAATAGCGAGGATAAAAGTGGATCTCCTTGTCTAACCCCTTGTCGATGTTAAAACTGTTTGAAAAAAAGCCTTTGTTAATAAGTATGCTGTTAATATCGGTATAAAATAGTTTAACCCATTCAATTAGACTTTCACCAAAATTCAATAATTTATGCATTCTTGTATCAGACGAACGTTTTCACCAATGTAACGTCCTTTAATGAAACCAGATTGAGATCTTGAAATTATTGATGGTAATATTTTTTTGATTCTGTTTGATATACTTTTAGTTGCAATTTTATAATCATTGTTCAGTAAACTAATCGGGCGCCAGTTTGATAAGGATTCTAAGTTTTTTTCCAGGTATTGGAATGAGTGATATTATACCTTGTTTTTGAAGCGCAGTTTAATTTTCGTTGTTAAATGAATAGGTAAGTGAATTGATTAAATCTGTTTTAATATCATTCCAGAATATTTTATAAAACTCGATTGTGATACCATCAGATCCTGGACTTTTGTTTTTTTTTTGCATTTCTTTGAGTGCTAATCCGCATTCTTATTCATTAAGTAATCCGTCACATACTAGTTTTTCCTCTTGATTTAAAGCATGATGTGTATTTTTAAAAAGAGTGTTATTTTCAAAAAAATTTTCGTTTATACAGGGTTTCCAAAAATAAACGTTGTTCTTCTAGTATTTGAGTTCTGTTTGTAATATCTTCGCCATTGACTACTAATTTGTGAACAGTTTTTGTTCACTTCTACGTGTTTCAATGTTTGCGAAGTATTTTGTATTGTTTTCATTGTGTTCAACATACTGTGCACGCGCTCGTAGTATTATTCCATTGAGATGTGTATGATAGATTCCTTCTAATACTTGATTTTTCGATGTTATTTCATTTTCAATGGCGGTGGTATCATTTGTGTTTGTTTCATGCTATTGTTTTTCATGTGTTTCAATGGTTTTGATGGTTTCACTTTCTATCTCTAATGATAATTATGCTTCTATTAATCTTTTTTTGGAAATATAGTGTTTTTTGTTGTTTCCTTTTAATCTATATATAGTTGCATAGAGAAAAAAATACGTTCTCACATATGATATTGTTTAAAAAAAATACAATGTTTTGTTTATGAAACATCCATCGCTGAGACTTGGATTGTGAGATTTTGCATACAGTGTACTCATCTGACCATTATCTCACTAAACCTATTGTTTAGGATGAATAGCTCTTCTCTATTTTTTTTTAATGAAACCAACTACACAGCACACACAAATTATCATTCACATCACCCTCCACCTTTTTTTAAATGATTAAAATATGAACTTTGAATGTAAAAGGGCTAAACAATAAAGACAAACGAATGAAAATCTTCAAATGGTTAGAAAAAAAAAATAGTTTATGCCTACTACAAGAAAGTCACTTGACACATACTTTAGCACCAACCTTAAAAAGATGAATGGGACGGAGACATCTATCTCAGTGGACAACATACTAATAAACAATGCATTGCCTTTCTGATTAAAAACAATATAGGGATCACGGTCTATAACTTTAACGAAATAATAATTGGCAGACAAGCAAGTATAGATATCAAAATACATGAAACACAATTAACATTAATCCACGTTTACGGCCCTAACATAGATGATTCCACGTTTTACGAAACATTACAATCCTTTATAATTAATAACCAAGATAAAAAACATTATAATCGGTGGTGATTTCAATACTGTTCTGAGCCCATTATTAGATAAAAAAGGGAAACCTTTATGCTCATTCTAAA
This sequence comes from Dreissena rostriformis, assembly GCA_007657795.1. NCBI lineage: Eukaryota > Metazoa > Mollusca > Bivalvia > Myida > Dreissenidae > Dreissena > Dreissena rostriformis. The sequence goes on along the minus strand of VMBQ01006787.1, from coordinate 22,041 downwards.
AATAGAAACATGTTGAATAACATAATTGAAAACTACAATATGATAGACATCTGGCGTACAGTAAATCCAAACGAAAGCGAATTCACCTGGCACTCAAACACAAAACCAACAATATTTTGAAGATTAGACTATTTGTTAATATCTGAGTCACTTTGCAACATTATTGACACATGTAACATAAAACCAGGATTTATGACTAACCACTCTCTAGTTCAACTTAAACTGCACACAATACAACCTGAAAGAGGCCCAGGATACTTAAAAATTAATAACAGCATCTTATTAGATACACAATATCAAACACAAATTAAACAGGACATATTCAATAAAGTTCAAAATAATAAAGATGCAAACCCAAAAACCTTATGAGAAGTAATTAAAGGAAATATACGTAACACAACAATTAGATACACATCATTTAAACAAAAAGAAACACAAAAACTTGAAAATAAAGACCCATTCGGATCAAACTATAATTTTCTATGGAACAATACAACAACAGTTTAAATGTACTATAAGGTATATGTACAGTGAGACAGAAAAGGTCACCAATACAAACAAAAACCATGCACATGCATGTTGAATAACAATGCTCAATATAAAAACAAACATCGTTGAAAAAAAAAAGAAATTTAAAAAACACTTCATATTTTAACGCAGTTGTTTTGTAATAATATTTGACCTCACTATGTTATTTTTACCTGGGTGGTATCCATGTGGCGTATGCGCAAGACCCGTCGTATTATGTAGGCCCATATCTGAGCCACACATGTGTTCATTGCTTTAATGTCGGTCAGGTATATCAGTGTACAATCAGGTTCACTACAAAATGCAATATATTGACAATAAAGGCATGTACTGTGAATTTCGATCTTCATATTAATTCACCTTAGCTTTGAAGGTTACCTCCAGGTTCTTGCGCCCGACAAACCGTTCCATACCGGTGAAACCAATTGCCATGTTAATAACATATTATCCAATTTATCGTCAAATGATAAAGAGGACAAGTTCAAGATATAACAAAGTGTATTTTTATATTTGACAATGAATGTAGCCATGTGTTTTTGTTGCACACCAACAGCCGTCTCACATGTTTATGACTAAGGCTGAGTTATAATTCTAAAGATAAGTCGTGGATATTATAATATTATTGTTATTTTAAAATAAAATCCACGTTTACACTTAAAATTGAATTTCCAGTATGTCCATGTCTTGTTATTGTTAGTGTAGATATCATTAATATCAAAAATGCGTTATGTTAATTATTATTCTAAAGTGAGCTAAACAATCCAGGTTCAAACATCACTGGGTACCGAATATCACCTAATGGTCCTCCTCATAAAGGTCTCCTAGAGGTCAACATCCCAGGATTTTGTGACTGGGGCTCAGTTCGGTACATATCTCGCTACCATTTGCGCGATCATCTTGATGACGTCATATGCCAACATTTTGGATACGTGTATGTATCGTTATGGAAACTCCTGTTTATTGTTTTGTTGTTTCTATTTTTTAAATATATTAAATATATTTAGTGGTCGGGGGGATTTTTTTATTACAACAAACAGCTACCAATGTGTCCGCACAAAATTGTGTGTGTGTGTGTAACTGACTGAAAAACAAAGAAGAAGAAGAAGGCGTGTATACGAATGACAGACTATATAAGTATTTCTTTTGCAATAAAAACTGATATAGTTATTGCTTTGTATTTTTTTGTTTCGATAAATGAACCTGGTATTTTAAAGATTTGCATATCATTTAAACCATGCAATTCCGTTTAGGTTTTAAAAGTAAAGTCGGCTATATGTTTTACAAACTGGTAGGAAGGAGTCCGTTATTCAGCCGACGTCTTTTAACACAACCTTGTATGTGGATGCATGCATGGTTATCATGAGCTGTCCACTTAACACTGTTAAAACCATCTATGACATTGCCAACCAGTGCGATGTTCAGTATGGACCATCAAGTTATAATAACGACAGCTTATACAAAGAAATCAGCTTCGTTCGTAAGACCTAGTGTTTTTGCTTTTACATTTCGTCGCTTTTGAGGTACGATTTTTAACACCATTAAACAATACAAAATGGATCATGCATAGCTATTTAAACGATAGTAACAATGCTACTTTGTTATAGAGTTGATCCGTCATTATTGATTGTATGCATAATGCTGCCTTGAATGTATTGTCCGATATTGAATCGGTAATTTGTCCCTTGTCGTATATAAAATCTGAACATGATTTCTTACCTGAAAAGGTTCCAAGCGTTTCACTTTAAAATAGGTATCATTAGTTGTATGCAATTATTTATTATGAGAATACCATTAGAATCCCAGTTATAGAAAATTTATTCCTTAGCTGCCCAGTTAGCAGACGATAACTCTACGCTCGAAGGTCGAGTTGAGGCTGGACTTTTCGGACAGCTTCAGTCAATTTGCTCTCTCGGATTTCGCGGTTGGGCTCCAAACGTTCTCTGTGCATCGCTCGGTTATCCGCGGTGTGTTGTAAATTTCATGTTTTATGCATACGTTGAACCAAAACAAAGGCGACTATATGTTATTATATATAATAATCACCAATGTATAAAAGTGGTATATAGTATTATTGAGGTCATTGTCGAACTTGGAGGGACTCCAAACCGGTGGTTTAAACTTCATCAAATTAATAATATAATAACCTTTAATAGAACTAACTTATATGTAAGTAAGTTAGTAAGACTCTTTCTAAGGGAAGTCTAAATAAGTAGTGTGCAAATTATGTATACACCAACAGTTATGAATATCATTCTGCGGATGGCGGTTTATTCTTATTGGCAGAAATGTTTACACCTGAATAAAAAATCCGAATATTCTTTGGTAAAAAGTTGAATATTAACAACAATTTACATAGTGCATTCTGTAAACGATTGTAAAAGTCATGAAACCAAACTCAACTATACATGTGTATTACAGTATGTGTTAATTTATCCTTCAGTCATGCAGTATATATATATGTCTTTTCCGGCAGTATTTCGGGACAAAGCCGATATACAAGCGAAATATCACGTGTTCAGGGGTGGAGCTCTCATTGGAGCAATGTAAACATAGCAACACGGATATACCCGAGTGTGGGAGTGGAAACGTGGCAGGCGTTACATGCCGAGGTAAATTATTAATGCAGACCAAACTTCACTATACAATATACAAATTTGTCAATATTGTAAGGGAAACACTTTTTAATTTGAAGACATCTTAGGATGAACAATTAAAAGAGAGGAATACATAAAAGCGAGTAACTTAAACAAACATTAATATATTCATAAGTGAATATTTTTTAAAGGTGAAACTTTTAAGTTAGAGTCGCTGTATGAAAGCCGGCCCTACGAAGGTATACTGGAGGGATACCACGGGTTAAACGGGGATCTACGGTACGATGTCATGAACAACGTTTCGGTCAACACTGCTAAAAATCTGTGCGCAGTGTTAGGTTACAGGTAAAATTTAGTACATTATTTTGTTTTATTGTGCATTATTATTTGTAAGAATGGTTAAGAACATAGTTCCGGTAAAGTGTTGGATATTGCGGTAATAATCAACGGTTTGGAGTTCGAAGCGTATTAAGTTAACGACGATATTTATACCATGAGTTGTTTGAAACTAAGGATCGAAACGACAAACCGTTGGTTATTACCGATTATACAAACACATAGCCGGAAATTATTTCAAGTCTACCATTATTAATAAAATTCGTTCAATAGAATATTATTTAATCTTTATTCCACTCTTTTTTTCGCAAAACAATATTCAAACGCGCGTTTCATTGACGTTACTTGTCAAACAAATAAATATGACGTCAACTTCATTAAAAAAAAATGAATGAGTTAATAATCGATGTGACGTCATATGTTTTGTTAAGTACAGTGAAACATAATAATATGCTATTTAATGCAAAAGAAGTCAAATTAAAAACAAAAAGGTTAATATTTTGATGAATTTAACTATACACATTGAATTACTATCGTATTGCAGAAGTTATTTGAGTGTCAGGTTTGCTAGATCTCGCGTTTGTTTCAGAACGTGTATTCTTCTAACAATTTCATGGAATTTGCAATTCTACATTTACAATAATTATACAAACATGGTTTGTTGCAGAATCTCCTACACGTAATATCCGTCTGTTTTTATAAAAAAAAAATAAGTCTTGGATGGTGGCAAAATACACAATAATCGGTTGCATTTCAAATGACAGTCAATAATATATCCGTTTGTTAGTTATGATTATACTTTGACCCACCTACACTATTATGACACTTGAAAAGAAATGAAATTTTTGTTAAAATGTTACCTGTACCTTAACCTTATAATTCGGAGTGAACACAATATTTTTCCAGTTACAAAGGATTTTCTGGAAGGGCAATTACTGGTAGGACACTTCACTATTATACGAATAGTATTTCATGTACCGGGTCGGAACGAGCCCTGAGTTTGTGTAGCGGTAATCTTGAGTACTGTGACATGCGCAATGGCGATAATTGCTCAAGGAGCACACAGCATCACGTCGCGTTATTCTGCTCCGGTATGGCTTTGATTAGCTCTAATGCGCTGAAATATATTAATCTAGGATATACATAATCTGCTTATGTGTTGTAAATATAGGTTTTATTCTGCATATGATCTTTATTGTTCTCAGCGTCGCAACTTTACTTGTTCTCAGGTGTATTTTAATATATATTATGCATACTAAGATACCTAGTAGTTTTGCAAATATCTTGGTTGACGTCATCAACCTAACCAGTATGCAACTTTATGTAATAGTTTAGGGATGTTTGTTTCCTTGTGAACATTAATGAGATAAAAGCAATCAATATAATTTTACATATTGTCTACATAGTTGATAGATGGTATTATTGTTATCAAAAAGTGCTTAGCTCATAAAACATTCAAATCGATGTCTCAACTATCACGAGTAGAACAACCATTCTTTTACATGTAATTTAAATTGTTACATTTTGTTTGAATGCCACTAAATAAGTGCAATTCTGATGTAGAATACGCGTGTACTTCATTGTAAAGAAATTGGTTTACATCTTCCTTTAAGGCCCACACCTGTGTAGGTTACATTTGTTTACCAACTGAGTATTGTAAAGTAAATTGACATGCAACTGTCTTAATGACAACACTTGACATTGGTCTTTGAGTGCTTTTATAATTTTAGACTACAATATTACCGGAATAAGCCTCGGATCTGATAGTAAGCTGCTGATGCAAATAAACGGTCGTCCGTGGGCGTCTTGTACAGACTTTTTCTCAACATCGACTGCAGAGGCAGCGTGTAGAATTATGGGATACACGTAAGCGTAACGTATAGAGCGTGTTATACAATTTTCCGTAAATTGTTGATTGTTTATTGTTTATGAAACGTTAAATGTATAGCCAAATTGTGTATGTTAACAAAAAGGTTGTGCGCAAGTAATATGGTTTTTGATAAAGTGCAATTAGTGAATAGCCAACCTCAATAGTTAAACAGATGTCTATACCAATAATTGAAATAGTTAAGTTGGTACAGAAACATTAAGCCTTAACATGGATTTCAGTGGTAAGGCCACATTTGTCGGCCAGACAGGTGGTACGAACGACGTGGAGATCATAGGGTCGCTCGTTTGCAATGCAAACGCCACACGTGTCGAGGGCTGCCACCTTTTACACCAGTTTAGTTACAGAACTTACCGCCTGGACTCCGCGTGTAACGCATACGTAATTCTCATGTGTGGATTCTGACACCGTCTGATAAACATTCATGTGTTTAGAGACAAAGTTGTGTTGATAACATGCCAAGGCTATGTGCATATTTAAAACTTTTTAAATTTAATGATGAAACAATGTTGATAACTCGTCAAGAACATGTTCATAGTTTAAAACGTTATTTTTAAATGTACTGTATGGAATTTGCTGGTTTTCTCATAACGGAATCGATCACATGGAAATGACAATTGCACAAAAGAACTATTGAACTAGTGTATAATTGCTTTTCTTAATATACGTATAGATGAATTATAAACTTAATTATGATGCATATAGTATGTCTGAGTTTGTAAAATATAAGCCTTTTATTCTACAAATTAAGCATAGCACTCCAATTGATAGGTAGTCGTTAAACAGGATGATATAAAATGTAAATGTAGATCCTTGAACATGTAAACTAACAGTTTTTATGATTATTTGTTCAATGTTTCCAATATTGAAATATATTATGTAATATGTTTTTGAAATTCAATATAAATTGTTTGTGTGAAGAAAGTATTTTGAGTTGATTTATGTCCCAAAGTGGTAACCCTGCTTTTATTATTTTGATCTTTATACTGAACAAATTATGTTTGACAAAACCTATTGTTTTCTACTTGAGTGTTTAATATTTGGCATGCTGATAACATTTTTACCGAGATATATAACGAATTGAATTTTTTACTGCAATTGTATGGAATTGTTCAAAGCTAGTTTTGTAGTGGTGTAAAGATCACAAATGGATTCGATATTACTACGCAAGGTTAGATAAAGTTGAATTAAATGTGTTTTCGGTACTAGCTCTGTTATTTTTTACAATTCAACGCAGTTTATTTTCAAAACAAAATTAAAGAAAATATGTTAGAATAAATACTATATTATATTAGTGACTTTGTTTACTTGAATTTATCCAACCGTCTCAAAAACGCTTATTATTGTTGCAGAAATTTACTGTCAAGAGCTATGCCGTTGAACATCAGACACATATAGCTTTGAACAAAGTCAGATGTGAGAAGTATCGAAATAGGCATACCTTTTAGTATTCATTTATATGACCGACATATCTTTGTTTTTATTTGACTATGCTGGGCCAGAGGATAGTGAATAAAGTTGATTTAATTTCGTTATACTTAAAGTACAATGCTGCATCTGAACATATATTACAAGAAGGTATATTGCATATGCATTAAAGCTATGCAATCGAAGAATTAACTTCTTCAATAACTGTTTCTTTCTGAGATAAATTGTGTTTGATGATATCTTTTTTTCTCAAGAAATGCCTCAATTAATTAATGAATCTCTATGTATAGTTTCTTATCTTTACTTTCAGACACTATTCACCGCATGTTCTTGAAGCTAAGCATGTATTTAATTGAAACCGTTACATAGAGTCAACCAATTATAATTATTTCTCATATTCTTTCAGATAGAACCGATTTACATTGTACATTTTAAGTACCTGCTGTAGCTTTTAAGTGCAATGCGTTTAATATTATGTCGTTATTGGATGAAAAGACCAGTGCAGGATCGTATCACGTCATAACTAAATAACTTGTATGCTTACAGACGAATGTAGATCACGTGGGTTAAATGCTTTTCATGTTAAGAATTTCTTAGTGTTTTTTTTTGCAAAAAAAAAACAACTATATTTTTAATTTTACTGGCTTTAGAATGGTTTTTATTTGAAAGGAAAAATGTTTACAATTTAATCGGGCCAGAGAAAGACTTACACAACCAAGATTTGTTATAACGCATTTGTACAACCTTATTGCTGCTCCTTCCTGAATTGAACGACGATGATGTTTTGTTGGTTCATTTAATCATGCCTAAAAAGTTGCGGTTCTGGTGGTCTGGTCCATATATAACCACTGAGTAGTTAAAGTGTACTAAAATTGAAAAGTAGTTTGTTTTTTTAATTTGAATCGTAATGCTATGTGGTTTACCTTTATTAACACCTACATGTTTTAAGACTCAATCTGTACCAATGTTGAGGATTGGAGCTCTTATATTTCCATTGCTTCCATCCGTTTTAAGTCGGTTACCCCAGTTTTGTTCGTTTTTGTGCTTTTTTTTTATAAATAAAGGACCACGTTCTGTCACAAGGTTTCTGCCCTGCTGGTGCAGTTATATACTCGCTTTGTATATGTTTGATTTTGGTAGTGAAGCTCTTCGGTAAAATTCTAATTAACACGTAGTTTCTTTAAGATTGAACTGTTCAGTATCCAGTTACATTTTTTAGTGTTTGATGCATTTCTTAAGATGTGTTTTGTGCTGTATTTAACTGTTTTGCACTGGATAATTTGTTGATACAAAATACCTCCTGCTTATATATGTAGTCTTCTCCTGAGGGTGCAGCGGAAGTTTCAGTTTGTATATATGACTTAAGAAACATAAGGGACGAAAATTAGACAGATAGAAATTATATGAGGCTATACCAGTTTCTTTATCCAATAAAGGCTGATATCAACTGCTTAACCTATTTTATAAATAAACAAAACGTACAGTGTACTAATTTGAAACCAGTCAAACTATTTTCGCAATGTCATTTATTTGCCTTGAAAAAAGCAGGATAATCGTCAAGACATGCCAGGTCCCATTGTTATTATTACAAAGATCGTAAAGATTGTATAATTTATATCCGCTTAAGCTTGTGAATGTGGCACTTTAATTCAATTTGGACAGGTGTTCTGGTTTCTCAATAATATACATTCGAACATATAAACAAGTACTGCTCCATGTGTACTGAATTCAATGGTAGAATCGATAAGAACGCTGGACATTAAGCCTATTTACGGTTTTATTCCGCTTTGAAGTACTTTAACATTCAGTGTGTAGTAGAATAGGAGTGATGTCTGGTTCATCAATGCAATTTATCCAACGAACGCAGGACCAAAGTCAGATTGCGTGCCATTGTGACACGTTAGCACCACGTGCTTAACGCAGATATCGCAGTACACGCTTAGGTCGTACGGACGTTTACTAAAGATGTGCCTTAGATGACAATCTTCCAGCCTGGCGCCGTTGTTGTAGCAGATGAGTGATCCTAGTACTTCGACATCTTTAGGACCAGATAATTCTGTACGAAACGTCTTGAATCCCCTGAAAATTATTCGTAAATTATAAAAACAGAATATTTATTTAATCGCATCGTTTGTTTGATAATCGGTTTAAATATGTAAATGCATACTTAAGATAGTTGATAATTTAAAGATATAAAATTGATTCGTACCATATACATCACGACCATATTAACATGCGAATGCGGAAAACAATAAATATCACGTACTTATGACCCATGATTTTACAAGCTGCTTCCGCAGTTTGTGGAATGAACTCGTCCTCATTGACCGCCCATTGTCTACCGTTTATCTGCATCAATAGGATGCCGTCGGGGCCCAGTCTTAAGCCTTGAAGTATGTAGTCTACAACAAAGCTATTGTGAATCAATAGATACACTTCATATGGCACTCCATATATATGTATATTTGATTTAAAAGGTGTCAATACATGTTTTAAAGTAGAACATTAAAACAGTTTATATATGCTAAGATTAGTAAGTAAATTGATATATATATTCGCGACATAATAAAGTCAAGTTACCATGATAATTAAATCCAACTGGCAATCAGGGCATGAGAAGAATAATATTACACTTTGTGTTGCTAGTAAATTATATCAATACGGAAATGTGCGTTTTAACACCAATGTTTATAATCATTCGACGTTTGTAAAGTTTGCAGAACTGAACCAGACCAGAAAAAAACTCTAAAATGTCAACCTTATAGTCAAAAATGTATGTAGATAAAATAGGCAAACGGTACCTAACGTATACAATTAATACACACCTGAACACAAGAGCGCTTTTTTCTCATAGGTAAGGCAGCTAGGCGGCCCAAGCGGACGAAAGACAATAGGTTCACGGCATGATCCAAGCACACCGTTGCATTCACTGACGGAAGTCTCCGATCCCTTGCACGCTACATGGTTCCTGAAATTTCCTAGCAGTGTTCCGGGTAAAGTTGTAGTAGCGAAACCCCACGTGGCTGCAAAATATACATCTGTCTAAGTCGAACGTGTTTGCTGAATGAGAACAACGCGTTACATGTTTGTATATGTTTAAAAGTACACGAAGGAAACGATTCTTCATCCCATTGTATACGTGCATTTTGTATAACGCCTGAAGAATAATAAAACATATTTTTTAAATCTTAAAGTATAGTCACAACAAGTTCATACAATTAACAATGAAAACGTCAATGCATATATCATTCACATCTTTTCATGCATTTATTAAAACTTGTATATTAATAATGCTATTATATATTTACCCATATCCAAGCATTGCACACATATGTTTAGCTGTGACACTGCTTATGTCCCCAATAAATTTATATGTAATATTCCCATGAAATCCCACTAACGCCCCTTCGTAAGGTCGGCTGTTGAAAAGCGTTTCTAGCATGATGGTGTCACCTACAATATCCGAAGACATAACATATACATAACACACATTGGTTTTACTTAATATGAATCTCGTTTTCCATAAAATATAACATTCAAATATTCCTTGGATATACGATTGTTATTTATGTACAACAATTTAACGTGTAACTAAAGCGGGACATTCACAACCCAGCTTTGTAACATGGCCTTCTATCCCCTTAATTCTGACTTTCATGAATTACACGACGCTGATCTGAAAGCTAAGCTATGTGATGCTATGTCTCAAAAGTTGTTACATTATGCACTGGTTTGTACCCTACCATTGAGTAGTTAAATGTTAATTACATTGAAACTTAGTTACTTTTATTGGTATTTAATTTGAATTATGATGATATAATATTAAGTTATATTTACACTTAAATGTTATGCCAATGAGTATGGACCAAAAGTGAGGTTTGGCGCTACTTAAAGCTCCTAATGTTTTGCATTTTCCGCTCTAAGACCGTGATCCCATTAATATGCGTCTTTTCTAGGACATGCGTTTTATGTCTCACTGTTTGGCATTTGGTTCCTTGCCATGAATAAATACATGAATAAAGGACCGCATGGTATAATAAGGTTTTTCTCCTACTTAAGAATCTAAACTATGAATACATTTGCATTTTATGGCAACATGACTTAAATAAAGCACGTGTGAATAACGGTTAAGAAACAATTTCAATATTTCAAGCAGAATTTGTTGTCAATGGTCTTTAAGTAACATTTTGTGCATTGTATATTTAAATAAATTTAACTATTTTCATCCTGTTCGTTTATGGATCATTTATGGAATATATATTATATTATATTATTACATCTAGCAGCGTAATTACCCTGACATTCCACGCCGACAACAGTGCTGTTGTCACATCCGAGAATGTGAATACTTGAATGGTTGCACATATCAAGTGAAGATTCGTTCCCCAAACATGTTATAAGTCGACTGTATAATGGCATGTTCCCAGCACCGAACTTGGAATATCGCCATAGCTGTGTCGCACCCCTGTAAGACAACCCATTGCTAAGAATGACAGCAAAAATGATGGAATAACCAAGTATTTTGAAACTAATTCAAACAAACGTTTTTATACAGAAAATTAGCAATCATTATTTACAACTTCCATGGCCACTATATATTCTACAGTGGACAAAATACAAAGAGCAATACTTCAGCCGAAACGGATCGAACTAAAATCCCTTCTTCACGATCTCTACGCAATAAGATCACAGAGCTGTGACAGTCTGAGTTAAATCTGCCGAGCAGTTAGCATGATTCTGCCAAAACGCTTCCGACCCAAAAATATTATTTTTTAATTATATACACATTAAGGTCACTCAAATATGAAAGTTTTAGCGATATCCATTCTCTGAATAAAGACGATATGAAAACACAGAATGTCTGGACTGTAAATTCTATACTGTGAAACCATTATTATTCGTCAAACATTAATTTTCGTCTATTTCGTCAGTAGACCGCTTGTCGAATTTGAGTTCCTAACGAATAATTATGTCCAATGTTTAAACAAAATTAAGACTGAATTACAGTTGACATGAGACATTAAAATCACCCAACGTTATCCACGCATACATACTGTGTCTGTTTCTCAATCAAGTTTAATCCGGTTTCGACACAAAGGGGTGTGCATTATACAGTGTATTTAACTGACCCGTGACATTTCCTGTATTTTTTTAGGTTTTATACTATGTACTATGGTATAATTTGAACCTTTTAGCCCATTCTCTTATTTTACTGGATTATTTCAGAATTACAAGTACCATATTTTCTTAATTTCTTAACTTTCGTGTGCTTTTGTACTTTTAAATAAAATCCAAACCGTGCAATCCAACTGGTCCAGGGGAAGCAACTACCATACAATTCCAAAACCTTCAAATTATCTCCCTTTCATCTCTTTCTGTTTACCTCTGGTGGCTATTCCCTGCATACATTACCAAAAAACCCTTCTTTTTAAACCCCCAGGGCGGCAACTTGCTGTTTTAACTATAAATTAATGCACGTAGTGTTGTATATAAAGTCTATAAGTTAATCCCATGTATTAACTCAATTGTTTTGTCTTTTTCTTAACTGTACATTACATTGTTTTACTGATTATTTTTTATGTGGCCCTATTAAGGTGTCCGTTTGGCGACAAATTATTCATAACCCCTATCTTGTAAATATTATTTTTAACTTTCCTTTTAGATATTGTCATAACGCCGCCCTGGGAGGTCATCTCTTCTCAAATAGCCCAATATCCTATAAGGTTCTTCACAGACAGGGTCTTAGGTTGCAAGAGTTCAACATTAGCTATCACACTCAAATATACTCCACAATCCAATTAAAATACTATATTATAACATATTTTCACATCAATGTGAAATCCCTTCCTAATATAGAGTTATTTAAGTAAGCCCCAGCTTCTAAACAAATTAATGTCTACCATTTTGTATCTTCATTGTTTTTTGTCATTCTTTACATCAAAGTGACTCTAAATATAGAATCCCTCCATTCATTGATTAGAAAAAAAGGCCATTCTATGTTGATGAACCCATAGAAGCAATGTTGAACCACTTTGTGATCTGGTTAGTCTCTAAAATACTCATGTTTCTGTTTATTTCAAACATAATATCCACCCGTTTAACTTCTTCTCATCTTATCTATAGTATAATTATTCATTGATTAGAAAAATAGGTCATTTTATGTTGATGAACCCATAGTAGCCATGTTGAACCACATGGTGAACTGGTTAGTCTCTAAAATGTGCATATATACCCGATAATTTCATAAATTTACAACATCAATTTAACAAAAATTTGGCCGTTTATGTACTAGCGAATTTAAATATTTTAGATTGAATGCAATACGATACCAAGCAACGTTGTATTGCATCAAACGCAGGCATGCAAAAAGCATGCTTCTCGGGGAATTCTGAAATCCTGGCGAAAATGAAAAGTAAATTTCTTTAAACAAATACCCTGCGTTTTCATATACCTAAATCGTCTGGGTTGCTTATTTAATTTCTTTTGGACATTTATGGACAGTATATTGTCCACAAATATCAATAAAATGAAACATGCCTCGTTAAAATTGTCAAAGCTGTCAATGATTCAAAAGATCGATAGCACATACATAGTAACAGCATGACTGGTAGTCGCTTACGGTTATCCAGTCCCACTAAGCCGCTTATCATTACAATGAACTAGTTTATGGCATACAATAACAATGGCCGGTAATTATCACCTGAGAGCAAAAGACAAGTTAATTGACATGTGATAAACAGGGCCCAACTCCTGCGAGTGACTCCAAAGTTACCCCCCTATTTCCACCACGATTTATCGCAACCGCGATTTTGAGCGAAAAAGTATTTCAAATAAATCGGAAAATGACCGACGCATTTTTGTATTTTTTTTTTCAAAAAATCAGAAATTGACGAAGTGCTGACGAAATAGTCATTTTTTTGAAAAATGACGAAATTTCGTGCTGACGAAAATAAATGGTTTCACAGTATTTGAAACACAAAAACAGACAAAGAGCCATCATTTTTACAAAACTCGTCGCAGCCAAAGTCCTTTCTTAAGGGCAATCTTTACATAAAGGTTACTCAGCTATGAACGTGTTATCGAGATACACCATTTATCTTAAGAGGACTCAGTGGGGAAGGGGAGCATTACAATTTAATAGATGTCTTTGACAATATATTCCTGACATACATACATACTATTTTTTTTTATCAATGTGGAAACATGTAATTATACATCATAGTTTACGAATTTCGTGATACTGAAAATAGTGCATACGACATGATACGCATAATCTTTCACTATATTTTGGATATGTAAACATATTATATTATACAAAACAAATCTACCTGTATCCGAGCGAGGAACATATCACGTTGGCAGCTCGGGAGTCAAATCCGAGAGAGCAGATTGACTGATTCTGTCCGAATATTTCTGCCTCTACTCGACCTTGTAGCGGTGTGGGCCCATCCACAAGTTGTGTACCTGAAGAATAAGCAATGGACGTGTGAATGTTGAATATTGTGACAGTTTCAAACAGCGTTCTTGGATTGGAAATAAAATAAAATGTTAAGTGAATAGTGAAGAAATGCATACACACATAAAGATGTTGCACATTGTGAATTGTACATTTTATCAACATAAATCTCAGATCATGTCAAGCGATCACGTGACATATGTAGACTTCAAAGAAAAGCTGTATAAAAATTGTACATTTTTTATGAATAATTAAGAAAAAAAACGTACTGGTCCATGGACTATTCGTATAATCGCGATTCAACTGAATATTAAAGTTTCTGCAACAAAATAAATGTATACCTACCACACAATACTTCGACAATATGAAGTGAGAGAAGAAACACGTATATCATTGTTGCTGGCAGTCCCAGACATAAACTAACGCGTTAACTTAATCATACTTTATATATGTTGTGATAAGAAGCTAATTTTGTCCCGCAAATACACGCAATGGCTTTCAACTGCCCTATATAAAATATTATATTTAAATATTCATTTCATTCAGAACATCGATAAAGATAATTAATCGTGAAATTGTTTTACGCATATCAATAATGTTTCTGGAGGTTGTACTATTACAATAGTGTATTTAAGGCAAATGACTAATTGCCTATACAATACGGGAAAAGGCATATCACAAAAAGCAAATATGATTAAATCAAGTTCCATGTCTTAGAATGGTCAATGGAAAGCATTAGGGGCTTAAACCGGTTTAAGACCTATTAGAACTCATCACTTAGCGCTGAATCATTATCACACAAACAAAACACGCAAAAAAAGGCTAAACCTCATAGCATTGAAATTCAAATAAATATCTAGAAATATGAAACATCATTACAGTGCAAACAAAACACATATTCATAAAATTGTTCAATGCACATTTTAACGTACATTAAGAACATATCTCCCTGTTCGACAGTAGATCCTATGAGGGGATACTAGATGGCTCCCATGCTGATTTCCAGTATGATTCATTAGGAGCGTAACCACAACTACGGCACGGACGCTGTGTGATATGCTGGGATATGGGTAAATATTGTAAATGTTTAATGTAAATAACGTGCTGAATCAGACATTTTGTGAAATCAGCAAATACTTAGCTACACACTTTTCGCCTTCATTTGATTTATGTTATGAAAAAACGTTCCATCAAAGCGAAAATATCAAAATAGCAGGTAATGTCTGATTCTGAAACGGCGATTTTGGAATGAACATGTAGACAGTTTTTCGACGACGTGTCTAAATTATATATAATTGTATTATTTAAAAAAGGTCAACAACAGAAAATAAGAATAGTTCTACCGAATGTTGTACTTCGTAGTTGCGCAAACAGGGTATACACACTTACATAAAATACGTGTACGGCTTATGTTTTGATAAACTAAAGCCGGATTCCTGTTATAAAATGCACGTGTTTGTACCATGGGAATCGAATGCATTTTGAAATGGACTCCATATACAATATCATAATACCAAAACGTTATTACACTTTTCAGGCAAATGGGCTTTGCTGGCAAAGGGTAACCGGCAGAAACCTGTTCGTTTACAAGCAAAATATCTCCTGCTCCGGACATGAGACTTCCACTAGCAAATGCAGCGACGATCTTGAATACTGCGTGAAACAAATATAGTATCACTGTTTTACGTTGTCAAACGCATTTACTCGCGTCGCATTGTTCTGCTCCGGTAATACAGGGTAACTAATAAATTGAATACGATGTTATATTTATAAATGATATCATTTTTTATGATGGACTTAATCCTTGAAAAGCATGTTGGGTACATTCCCATATATTTGAGTAACATTTCTGAATACTGGTTGCAATGCGACGTTTGTTTTTATTGATTACCGACTACACGAATAAAGGGCTGCGACAAGGATGGTATACTCGAGATGCATATCATGGGAAAACATTGGGCCGTCTTTGCGGACTATTTCACATCTGGGACTGCACAAACCGCTTGTAGAGTTATGGGATACACATAAGCGTAGTTGTTTTAGTTATATTATACACATATGCATTCATTTAAAATTAGTAATTAGTCCAACGCCTATATGTTTAACAAGGAAACAAATAACGTTTTGTTTACTACATGGACTTGATAATCATTATTCATTGGCTTATTATCCACTGTTACTTCTTGTTTTTGGTTTGTGTTAAAAAGATCATGTACACTTTCAAGATGATTTATTTTTATCGCAACGATTCGTTTGCAATAAGTGAAGTCGAATATCAGAAAGTGCATATGCTCATCCATTTATAGCCAACCAGTTGGCTATGTCACTGACTCTTATATAGTGTCCTTACGCTCGGGGGAACATCACCAAGTTACGATATATTGTTCAATTAATAGACCAACATTGCAACATAATGACATTTCCAATTAAGAGACAAAGCTTATTTTAAAATACGGCCAACAAGACATCACGATGTGGAGATTTTAGTATCTCTAAATACAGCAACACCGCTGTACGTCTAGACGACTGTCAGCTCAGGCATCAGTTCAGCTACCGACCTTATCGCACGGACACCGCGTGTAGCCGGCACGAAGTACTTACTTGTAATGGCCAAAATGCGGTATCCATCGCCGGATACGTGTACGCCTTAAATTGATGATGCGTGTTTCATATAAATTACAGGTCTATCTCTAGACCTGTTGTTTTGTATTGTGCTGTATTGTGCTGTTTTGTACTGTTTCGGCAATCGGTCACTTGCCATAAATAAAGGACCAACTAATTGTTTATAATAAGATTTCAATACTGCTCCAGCAGCTGGAGTTTCACTTCTTTATCCTGTAATTAAGCATGTTTTAATTTTGAAATGCTGACTGCTCCAAAATAATAGTAGAAGTGTGCGTTTGACACACATCTTATTTGTCAATGGTAGTAAACGTGTTTTTCTGTTCGTCTAAATAATAAACATACATATTGTATTATTATATTTCTGTCCATTGTCAAAAATTATATGACGATTTGTATATTTTACACAATTATTGTTTTCTGAGCGTTTCAACATGCGTTATAACCTTCTTGTACACATATCTTTTTTATTATGATTTAACGTTTGAGTAACAAAACATGACGTTCACAATTTATAAAATAATCGCAACGTTTCTGATTGTGTTTCAATATTTGTTTATGATGCATGCATGTTTCGTGTCACATTTTGGTGGAAGTTGTTTACATGGGTTCAGTATCATGAACATCCCCAATTAGCGTAGCTCATCTCAGAAGATGAGACGTTATTGTTTATGGACAATTTACTTGAAAATTAATATCTCAATATAAGGATGTTTGTGATATACTAAAACATAAAGCGTTTGTAACCAGTTTCATGTGTTATTCCAACTTAAAGTTTAACCTGTATGTGGGTAAAAAAGTTACACACGCTTAAGTTTATATTAAAAGAAATCAGCCCGTTCAACCAGGTACAGCAACCAGTGAGTGAATTGATCATCGGGTCATTGTTTGCATGCCTAAATATATAAAAGTGTATACAATATGAATGATACAATATCAATAAACTCCTGCTAGTTTATTGGTAATTGGTTATTAATACCAGTACAAGTTCACAAACGTATATTGTAAAACAAATATAAATACCACAGATAACAGGGATATTATAAAAAAAACAAGTGTCTGAAAATGTAAAACAAGTATCAATTAAACCCGTTATAGGTATGTTTTTAAACAAATCAATACAACCCCTACTACGGAAAAGAAATATTGGACACATGAAATCTTAGATAAATGTTCAGTGTTTAAATGCTTTTGTTAATTTAGATACACATTTATTCAATCCAATTACCGATTGCATATAAAGTAAATAATAAAATACACCACATGGCTAAGCATGAAACAAATAGTACAACGTAGACTGAGGTTATAACAAATGAACGAACAAATAGTACAACGTAGACTGAGGTTATAACATTTGAAAGATCAAATAGTACAACGTAGACTGAGGTTATAACATTTGAACGATCAAATAGTACAACGTAGACTGAGGTTATAACATTTGAACGATCAAATAGTACAACGCACACTGAAGTTATAACATTTGAACGATCAAAAGTACAACGCACACTGAGGTTATAACATTTGAACGATCAATACACACGGATTTATCGGTTCCAAATGAAAGATTCGAACAAGCGTAAAAACGTAAATACTTAGCAGGCAAGATTGATGAGAGATACTTGTATAACATACTAAATATAGGGACAAATGTGGCGTGTTCTGACAAAACTGGGCAAAATGCTTGTGCGTAAATTGTCATCCCAGATTCGCCTGTTCAGTCCGCACAGGCTAATCAGGAAGACAATTTCCGCTTTTATGGAATTTTTGGTTTAAATGATGTCTTTTCTTAGCGTAAAACCACTTTAGGCGGAAAGTGTCGTCCCGGATTAGCCTGTGCGAACTGCACAGGCTAATCTGGGAGGGATGACACTTTACGCACAAGCATTTTGCCCAGTTTTGTCAGAACAAGCCACAAATTCAAATGTTATTTGGGATATCAATCTGACCGTTGCAATCTGAACTCAATAATTAAGATGCTTAACAAATATAAAGGGTTAAAATGAACAACACAGTAAGGTGACATTTGCAATTTGAATGATGGGACATAATCAATCATGAATATTTTCGGTATGATATGTCCTCCATAACATAAATAAGTCAATTCAAGGTGCACGCCTTTCGATTTCGTCGGGATAAGATTCAAACTTGCAAGTGAAAGTTGCAATAATTATATTATGTCATAACCGTATTCAATATTTACATTTGTTTATAGTAAAATGTAATGCCAATTACTTGCTTTTTAAATAAATTAAAATAAGGCCACTTTGTTTCGTTTCAAATAAAAATGCCTAACAAATGATTTAATAGCCAACATATCGAGTTAATGTGCGACTGTATAAAACATACTAGAGATAAAACACGCTTCCGTACGCAATGATCGCCCTGACTCGGAATATGAATACAAAGAATAGTGACAACCTATCGTTATTCATCGACTATATCCGGAATTCTCCGTAAAATTATGCAATAGACCCTCTGCTGAACCAGAGTGAAGGAAAATCGCGAACACATAACGCCAAATCGGAAATAAATCTTGTTACATGGACAACTTTAGAATTCAATGTGAGTGCATTATACTGCAGATTTTAAATATTGTCACGAGATTTTCTTGTTAATTGTTTTGTAGGTTTTTCAAATAGGAAAATAAAAATGGAATATGTTTCAAAAGTAGTCCATATGATTTTAATTGCACCAACCTCAGAAAAGTGCACTTTCTATTAGGTATCTTCTCAGCACATTTAAGTTAAGTAGTAACAAATGCGACCACAATAACACGGATCATATGATTTGCTTCAAAACAGATTTGTTTCACTTGCAAGCTTATTGTTTCGTACAAAGTTAAATTAAAGTATGTCAGATATTCGTGTATGCCATTATAGTCCGTATTTAAGAAAAGAAAAAAACAAAAAGCAAACATATATTTTACTGGAGTAGGTCTAATCTATGTAGACGGGAGTATCGATTACATAATATCTCCTCGCCGTTCGTATCCGTTTTCTCCTACAAAACAGATGAATCATTTAATGACCATAACTGCATAACATGTCGCATGTGTTTACCTGATTGTTATCGTTGCGTAGTTTTTTATGTGTTACAGTCTCAAATTTCTCTGTGCAACTGTTGTATACGAGTATTATGTGGATTGCGCTTTTCTTTATTTATAAATAGCGACAGTGATGGGCGAGACAAAGGAAGTATACAGGATGTCCTATATACCAGACATGGTTAAGCAAATTTTATTTTCCTTATCGCATAAAACCCATCCTCAACTGTCAAAGCAAGTATATTTCCCCAAGATTAAAGTGATATTAGACGCATCTAACAGTATAAAGGTGTCTATCGCAACCGTTGTTTATGTTTGGTGTTTTCACTTCATATACACTTATATTTGATAATGCAACATCAACATACTAAAACAATAGCCCTGAAAGAGAAAAATAATGCATTTGAATATCAACCGTACTTTCGTTTTTGACGTAAATTTGGTTAGTTTAAAATTTGCGACTATATACACTCCCTCTGAAGTACGTTACAATGAAAGGTGTGTCTGTACGACAGCGCGATACGGCGTTATAACTACAACAGTTACGGCGTCTTTCCACANGAAACACCTTAAGGAAATCTCAGTGGCGAAACACAATAGCATTGAAAACAAACGTTTATATTTTATGGTAAAATGATGCAATTAGTAAGCCATATAACATATTTGAAGAACAGCTTTGTAATACGGTGGCGTTGTAAAAAACAATCTCGTCGAATAACATTTCTCAATTATCAACGAGTTTAAGCCATTGACACTGCATTGTATGGGAAGAAAATGTGATATTAGGTATGTTGTTAATTCATGTTGTCGTTTTATTACCAAATTTATGGATGTTATCGCTAAATTATCTCAATTTCTTAACCCGGAAGTGGACAGTTCCGATTTATTTACATCGCTTGGGCAGCTTTTTACAAGTTATCTTTTTTAAATACTGAAGATAAGTCCTTCCTGGCAGGTAGAAATTTCTCACAATGAACGACGAGATAGTGTGAATCTTGATTTAATCCTGATTGGATTTGAGCCTGTGACTCCCCTCCCTCCTCCGCCCCAACCCCTCCAACTTCCAAGGTTAGGACACAGTAGGTCTAATAGGAGTCAAACGTGGTTGTATCATGTATAATATATCCCTATTTCCAGTAACGTCTCCTTCACTTTTAGTCAGTGACTATCGATTTGTACCCTAGAGATTGGCATCACACCCACTTTTCGTACTTGGCACTCTTCTTTCTCACTTTGACATCTCTCTGTCAATACTTTGTACAAATCTTTTTTCTAGCACTTACAGAACTCTCTTAATAATACCCGAAAGGGGATCGAGTTCAACAGTACAGTCTATTGGTGTATAGCGGATTTTAGTGAGTAACGGATAGGTTAAACGTTTTTTGCAAAATACTTTTATTTATGTTAAGATTTATAGTTTTCTATGAATTGAATACAAAAAGTCTATCATTTTTAAGTCGATTCATGTTTTTGTTGACATGTTTCAATGTTTACAACTATCGAAAACCAAAACAAGGTCACGTTAGGTACGCACCGTTTTTGTGATGACAGGAAAAGTGCAGATGTATGGTTTCTTGAATTTTGCAGATTTTGTTTGGTAAATATAATGTCCATTGATGTAATATTTTAGTATTAACGTTAGAGATTATTTGACTTGTATACCTTCATGTATGTTTTACGTATGAAGATGTATGTGTACTTATTGACTTTCAAATTATTACAGGTGAGGTGG
The DNA here is from genome assembly GCA_007657795.1 of Dreissena rostriformis. Lineage (NCBI taxonomy): Eukaryota > Metazoa > Mollusca > Bivalvia > Myida > Dreissenidae > Dreissena > Dreissena rostriformis. Next base: position 414 of record VMBQ01006787.1, on the reverse strand, counting down.
AGACATTGTCGGACCTGTTTTCCAGTCTTCTGGAAATGAGCATATAACATCACACAGTCCACGGCCAATACAGAGAAGACAGATTATATGATATGACTGGGTCTCCTTCTTGAAGAGATATTTCAAACGCGTAGTGGGGCTGAAATACTTTTATCCTTACAGGTATAAACCCTTAATTTTGCATGTTCCTAATTTTTATTTCACTTTAAAGGGACCTCATGCAGATTTATTTCAAGAAATGTTTTTAACCAGATTTGAAGACTATCTAGAGGGATTTGACACCCTCTGAAACGTCACAATAGTGTATTATTATCATAACAAATCAAATGGATATCGATTTGCTGTTTTGATTTTTTGGTTAATTACAATTTATTATTTCTGAATTTCACAAAGTAAAAGTATGTGTGTGTGTGT
>VMBQ01006786.1:4665-27579 GCA_007657795.1 Dreissena rostriformis | reverse complement strand
TCCCTGAAACATGTCCACATTAACAACATTGGAAGCATTAAAGGTAGCGGTTGCTAACAACTACATTTTAACAACACAAGACGTACTTTTAACATTTTGAACCCTCCCACACCACAAGATTATATAGTTCAAAAGTCTGGATCATATTTTTAAATAGCTATGCATCAACATTGGAAGAAGAAAACTTGTTCAAACAGATTTGTTTGTGTTTCAAGTAAGCTATTCGATGTTTTAACTTGAAAGAGTCCGGTCGTGTTATTAAACAGCTCAAGTTCAATAACCAAATTGAAATATAAATTGTCTTAACCGGAGTTTGAACCGAAAACATCAGAAACAAAAGGCTAACGACTATACCGAAGTAGGCCGTTTAAGCCCTATGCGGACAATCCGGGTACTGTCAGCACTTTAAAAGAATACCACAGAAAATGTTCAAAGACGATCATTATTTGTTTCAAAGTTATCTTTGAAAGAAGTCTTGTATTGCCTTTATATTAACATAGGTATTTCATTGCGAGAATTTGTGACACAACAGAATTGTACTATAAAGTGGTTTACTTCATAGTTAAAGGCACGGCAATTGCACTTTATGACATTAAGGGGGCCGCTCTGTGTTTTTTTACACGGAATTGAATTTTTTTGTATTTGGTCTGTATCTTCAAATCGATGGTGAGTTTTCGAATCATTCCGAAGATGTGAAAACTGGTCGAAACAAAAGTATGGTTTATACTCGAAATCGACAAACAACTGAGTTAAACAAAACCTTGTCACATTTTATACAGCTATATGTAAACATAATTCAGAAATCACAATTTTTAAAACTTGCCGCATCGAAGTTTTGTTCTGTTAAAATGTTTTTGTGTTTTCATATCGAAATAATCGTGCTTTGTTAAAATAACAATTTGTTTAAAGGGAGTAATGTTGACTACTCTTTGTTTTGTAGTTTTAGATTGCATTTAAGCACACAATTGAAAAGCAGACTTGATTTCGCGCATAACTAGGTTTAAACAGTTGAGAAATGCGAAATCAGAGTTAAACATGTAAAGTGATGTAACGATGTGTGAAACCAGAGATCGCTGTTTTGTAATTGATATTTCAATTTTATTGTTTTGATTTTAAACAAACCAATCAACAGAATGTATGGAGTTTGGTCATTTTGTGTTGCTATATAATTTAGCTCGGAAGTTATGATATTTGTCTAACAAATCTTAATTAATATTTTACTTTTTTATATTATGAATAAATTAAAGATCTCATTTATAAATAAGCATTCAATTGATATTAAAAAACCTTAAACTGTTGACAAATAAAGATTGATAGGTCACCATTCAAATGTTAAACAATGAAAACTAAGATTATTAATCACAACCATTGGTATTGCATTCGAGTATTATATTCATTGAACACTACGAACAAAACGTACACGCGCTCTTTAAATAATAGGACATAATAAGTACAATACACTTTTTCAGGTTGTTAATTTGGAGACGCCCGCAAAATCGGTAAAGCTCATGTGCGTAGCAAAACGACTTTAAAGAAATGTTAGGGCAAGTGTGAATGTTAACAACCGAAAAGGGGCATATTTTCGTCGTTATAATTAAAAAATATGTTATAAGGGTTAATAAAAACAAAGGTAAGGGGTAATTACTATACAATTGTGTACTTTTCAATATGTATATTGTAACACAAAATACTTCGAGCGTGTATAATATTCCCAAAGATAGTCGCGTTCAGCAAAGCCATATCACAAGTTATGGTCCAGTTTAAGGATACAAAACAACACTGGATGTTTATTGCCGCATGATTTCACTGAAAAATATTGCTTACTATGAAACTATAGAAACTGTAATATGAGCGAAATCTTGTTATAACCTTCATACAACATTAAGCCGAATCTTATAGTTAACCTAAATAAATTACAAACCAATCGCGCTTGTACAATGATATCAATTAAATTGATATGTGCATACAGAATAAACGACAGCAACAGCAACATGATTCCAAAATGTGACGCGTAAATCGAACATTATACAAATAATGTTAGTGTATTTGTGTCGTAAGTACTGCCAATCTATTAAAACGATTAACAGACAGGCTAAACATTATTAACATACACATATAATATCGTAAATATATTGTTCATTAACAACCTCTCTACAAGAATTGAAAAGGGACTTTTAGTTATGTACCTCGTGTTAACCATCGTTAAATGAATTGTGTAGCCATACTTTAACTAGCCATACCCCTTAATTGTTTAAACAAACTGTTTTAATGTTGGTAAAGAGGAAGACATGTGACATGTCTCATCCAGCAACACTTAAAACCACCGCCTATTAAATAAACACACCACAAAGATAGTTTTCAAAACAACACGAACATATTGTCGATGTATGTTAAACAGGAAAAATATCCCAAAATTATACATAAAACTGAAATTTGGTGTAAGAATATTGTTAAAGGATAAACTTTGTAAAAATATTGATATACATATTCTGAATAAGTTTAAGCTCACATACAAGTCATATGCCATCGAAAAGGACTCTAAAAGGAATATCAAAACACATTTGAAGATAGGATATAGTAACGCTGCATTGTTTTTTTATCTAACGCCCTCATGCTTTAATTTCATACAAATCGGAGATCAGAATCATTATGTGATGACACAAGTCCATTGATAACTAAATTTTAACCGAACATTAGTTATTCATATAATCGAAAAATGTAATTAACTAAGTCATTTGCATCTATTTTATTTTGTAATTTAAAAGGGAAACATCGTGCATCGAAATAGTCGCTTAAACGTCAAAGAAAGCTATTTGACTTAACTATCTGAAAAAAAAACAACAACAACTAGTCAACTGATTTGAAGATAAAGTTTATTATATATAGTAATTCCTATAATTAGCATTACGTTTGTATTATTACATACGTACGCCTATGTTACACAGACAAATCAACTCTTCCAGGATATCTTATATATACAATTCATTAAAAAAAAGGAAAGAAACAAAAAAAAAAGAAGATGTAAATATTGTGACCGGGACTGAGAAAACAGTTTCAGTCATCCAATTTTTCGACCCTTGCGAGTTAGAGCCAAACGACATATATTTATAGGAATATATAGCAATAAAAAGTGGTGCCTCAATATGAATTCGAGCCAACCCGTAATTAAAACCTAGCGAGTTCGATCCATCGGGTTTCGACTGTTATATTTAAATCAAATTCACAGATGGCAGTGAATCCTGCATATATTTTTTGAGAAACACATACTTATTTGCCGAATGTGCCTGATTTTTTTTTTATATAAATTTGATTATGCCGAAAACCACCGCATTAAATAAACGTAAATATCTATAAAGGCTGACGCTGCTGAAAATTGTCAAAATGCTCGTTTTTGTGTGGCCTAATATATTCCATTTTAATTTTCCGCAACTATATCTATTAAAACGACACACGAACCCTAACGTGGTACATGAACACGTGTTAAATATTTTTTCCCACAAAAAAGAGAAAAAAAAGAGCATTTTGTATCTTGTTATGTCTATGTTACCAGACCACATCTAGCGTTGAAATTTTTGCTTTTGCTATAAGGAGCACGTTTTTTTTTTATATGGGTTAACTAACATTTTTAAGAAAAAATAGTTAATGTTGAGTGTTAATGGGGCTTTTTTATAACCCCCGATAAAAGTTTAAACTTGCAAATTTTCGGTAGTTAATAAGCTTTAGTACGCCTGTTAATATTGATTGGAAACATACATTACAAATACAATGCTTTACATTGCATACATGTTAATAAATCGTGTTTTATATGAATTCTATACGACCACCCAATACACCGATAAAAATCTTACTATTTCATTCACATATTTGAAATTAAAAAAATACTAAATTTTGCCAAACAGTTTAAATGAACTACTCTTTACTCTTTACGATCTTATAATAAAATATTATTCATAACATTTAGGTTACCGCACTGCTTTTGGAATACAAATTTAAAACTTAGCACAACCCACAAGTCATAATTTATAACACACCACAATTATATCATTACCGACAAAAATGCAAATTTTCGGGAATTAATTTACACCGTTTGAATACATATAATAGTCTTCGACGGTGTAATAAAATATTTCAAAAAGAGACCGACTTTGTTCCATTAAAATTAAATAACAGCTATATTTAAAACTAACAACCCGACAATTTATAAAAATCTGAAAAAAACGTCATAAATAATGTGTTCTTGTCAAAGTACGACATTCAATTGTTTTTGAATGTTGTCTTGTATTTTAATATCATAATTTGAGCGGAAAAGATGATTATTAATATTATATAAAATCTCTTGATATCAATCCCCTTTCTTTCTCATTATATATGAATAGGCACACGATTTCTAGACTAAACATGAAAAAAGTGGTTAAACAAAAATGTCCGACACATAGCATATAGCCGTTAATAGGGCTGAACTCCTCGACATATACATCTGGCGAAACATCCAATGAGAGCATCGAACATTTGTATGAAATATTATGTTATACATGAAATAATTATCTGATATGAATTATTAAAATCCGTTGCGGTATGCAAGACTATAAGATCATTAATGGAATACAACTAACGTGGACCTTGAGTTTTGACTTGCCATTATTACTTTTACCTTTAAGGTTTCAATCGGATGATTATGCTCAAACTTTGGCATAATTCGATAACAAAATAATATCCGGATAATCCTTACTGGTAGGTGAATTATTAGGTGTATGTATGTATTTCTTTTGACCTTGTAGTCAAGGATAACCCATGAAAGTGCAAGCACTTATTTCCAATGGGGTCCTTTGGTTTTGCTGAAGAGACAGCAAGCAGAAGAGACAGTATTGAGATACAAGGAATCCGGGTGCGATACCCTAGCTCTTTGCAAATAGATCCATTGGTTTTTTACGTGCTCAGTGTATAGCACCGAAACACGCGAGAATTGCCTGGGTTTCATACTAGTACATCTCTAGTTGGGTCGGAAACAGTAGAAGCATTTCTGAAATTTCCAATTCCCCGGCCAGGGATTGAACCCACGACCTCTGGAATGGTTGACCAGATGGTTACCACTCGACTACCGCACCACCCGCGGTATACAAAATGAAATATTCTTAAAGTTTGACATTGTCTGAAAGGGTTCCATAAGTTCAATTCTTACCATAAACAAATGAAATTGACCTTAAAATAACCAACCGATATTGCACTGCTAAATGTACATGAAAGTTTAGGCCTTGATCTTTAATTAAAACATGGTAGCAAGTTGGCTTCATATTTCCGTTTTTGTTATCAAATGATAGAAGGCAGCATGCACGGTAAAGTTTCTTAGGTCTTGACAATCCACTTTTTCCATTTGGGTAAAGCTGGGTCGATTTTTTGTTCTTCAAAGCAAAAGCTTCGCTCTCAGAACAGTCTCAACATAATTTGTAATCGTACAAACATCGAATCTTAGTGTTGCCATAGAACATTAAGCGGTCTTGCGAAGTAATAAAACACATTTCAGAATTAAAGTTTCTCTATCGTCAAAGAGAGTATTTCACTCATCATACCACAAGCTAATTATGAATGTTATTGATACATTGTCATTTTGACTATGCTTTGCATAAACGTTATGTGCTTGTCATCTTTTGTAATAAACTCGTATTCACGATCAAGTCTGAAATAATTTGTATATAGTGCATTTGTAAGCGGTTTGCCTTCATAACGTTCTCGTTTTTTTATCAACGCAAAGTAGACAATATATACGGATAAGTTTGTATTATCTTAGTATCTGCATTTTATGAAACATGGAAATACATCTCATACATTTAAAGTTGTACGTACACTTTACTTTTAACGAATATTTACCTTGGGTATCAATTTAAAGCGTTGCATGGACCGTTCCAAGACGTAATCCCAACTGTACTCATTTGAACGTATGATGTGCGTTCTATTTATTGGCCTGTATTGTATAGGCAGCAGGTCACTTGCAATAAACAAGACAACCGGAACAGTATTTAAAAGCTATTTACCAACCGGAGATTTCCATTATAATAACACGAATAGGATTTACGAATCAAAAACAAGAAAAAAATGTGTCCTCCACAAGGCTCTCACCAGCGTCATTTGCAGTAAAATTAATCACTCGTTCATTGACCCTATTAAATAATGATGAATTTCATACTGTGTTCTACGTAATATCTAACGAAAACAACAGTAACATCTAAAATTCTAAAAAATAGTGTCGCGTTTGCAACGCATTTCAATTTCAGCAATTTCAAATGATAATGTTTCTCAAAAGAAGCTGTATGTCAGAGATCAGTCTATGTCATTAGTATTATTTGTGTTATTTTGCGAACTGATTCATGTTGTTCATTTATTGTTTCCGTTTAATAAAGAGCAAACATTACCTAGTATGTTTTACAAGAAAAAGAATTCTCCAATATGGATTTTAATAGAACGAATCAAACTTTACAAACCGAGTCTTCACCTTTTCTATTAGTTCACATACGATAAAGCTTAAATGTAAATCAATTTGTTTCGAAATTATATTTATTTGGTATAAACATGACACACGTGTATAAACGGATATATTTTAAAGACAAGAATTGATTCTTTATTACAGAAACGAATCAAATAATGTGTCTGTACCATCACATTAATATAAATTTGTATGTAACCATATACATCTGTTTTTGTTGATGTTTTTGTAGTTAATTTGCATCGTTATATGATATTGCATGTATTTGGATTTTACACCCTATGATATTTGCATGTTTTTTTATTTACACAAATGTACATATTATTATAAACCTCAATACTGTTTTTAGTTTTCGGACAACGCGTTATTCAAGAATCGGCAAAAAGGACAGATGGTTATTTGGTTCACTTACTGCAATCTGCTTACTGCTAGATATATATATAGCAGTAAGCAGATTGCAGTAAGTGAACCAAAAACAAACTATAAACTCTAAAAACAGCCTTATCATTAACATTCGCTAAATTAAATTAACCCTCGCATATAACTGAGTGAGACTTATTGTATATAGTTGCTTCTAACGATACATACTGTCTTGAATGTATATGTAAGATTGCAGTTAGTAACCCAAACACAAACTATAAACTTAAACATGAAAAACAAATGGATGCCATTGTTTTGCTGATGGTCTTGTTTGTTAGTATCTAACCAAATACATGATCAACTTGCACAATATGGGTCCTTGTGTTGTTTTATTCGCATACCTTAACATTCGCTACACTTTAAAGCCAGACACCTTGAAATGAAATACATCTAGATGCAATTTGAAAGTGTGCAAAATTGTCATAAAATCTATGGCCTAGTTAGCAAGTAATTTATTTTTTTTCGAACGGTACCGCTTTTAAAACCGAGAGTAGGATTTCTATACGTTTAAGTCCATTTCGACAAACGCTATAATTTTTAAGTTTTAAAGCGCAAAAAAGCGGATTTCTACCTTGTAACCACCAGATATATTCTAAATGGCATAGAAACAATTAAATATATAGCCTAGTTAGCAAGTAATTTATTAGTTTGCAAACGGTACCGCTTTTGAAACTGGACGTAGGATTTCTATACGTATACGTCCATTTCGACAAAAAAGCGATTAGTTTTAAGTTTTAAAGGTAAAAAAAAGACGGATTTCTACCTTGTAACCACCAGATATATTCTAATTGGCATAGATAAAATTAATTATATAGCCTAGTTAGCAAGTAATTTATTATTTTTCAAACGGTACCGCTTTTAAAACTGAAAGTTGAATTTCAAGACGTATACGTCCATTTCGACAAAGACAAACGCGATTATTTTTAAGTTTTAAAGTGCAAAAAAAGAGACGGATTTCTAACTTGTAACCACCAAATATATTCTAATTGGCATAGATAAAATATGTTTCTTATTTATACCTAAATTTACTTTGCCAAATAAGGTGTGTGGCTTTAAACAATCAGTCTCAGTTGTAGGCAAGGCGGCGTTCGAGAATATGCAGATGAGACAGGTGTATCAGCTTTAACTGAAGATATATTACCATTTAATCATCTGCATCAGTAATGCGAAAGAATCAGTTACAGTCCTTTTTGTGGTACTTACTACATGCGTTTTATGGAAAATTCCATCGAGAGAGAATGCATGCCTCTGCAAAATAAATAAAGTATGACATTTTTAGGGCCCGAACGAGTTCAGTTAACATCAAAATATAACGCCATGTGCGCTTTTTATTCTGCATAATGTTAATGACACCGGGCACATCTGGTGTTGCTATAATCTCTTGTTCGAATATCTAAGCGAACACATTTTAAACATGTGTATTACAGCATTGCATTAATGAGCACTTGTAAGGTCAAGGATATATCAATATATCGATATATCAATATATCAATAAATCAATAATTCAATATATCAATATATGAATAAATCAATAAATCAATATATCAATATATCAATAAATCAACAAATAAATAAATCAATAAATCAATATATCAATATATCAATATATCAATATTTAGACAATAACACGCGGATGAGCTGGGCCGGACGTCTTTATCGGCCCGCTGTCTTCATAACGGCCCGAGGGCCTTTGGCGCGAGGGGCATTATGCGGCTAGGGCCGATTATAGACGTCCGGCCCAGCTCTGCCGTGTGTTATCGTTTATATTTTACATCATCATATTTGGTCCTTCACGAAAATATATTACCGAAACAGCTTTCCGTACTTTTATTTTCATTCAATTGATTACGCAATTTATGACGAATCTATCTTGTATGACGTAATTTCTGTGACGAAACAGACCAGTTTAAGCTTTACTCTCTCGATTTTGACAACAATTCGGACGTTGTGATTCATTTAACAGTAAAATATTAATATATAAATATAGCAATATATAATAAAAAAAATCAATCAAAATATCAATCAATATATCAATCAATGTATCAATAAATATATAAATAACTATATCAATATATAACATGACAAAGTAATCTTTTTGACAACGCTGACATAATTTGGAAGAGTACCACGTCAATGAGGTGCCTCCCATATTTGGATTTATCATCCATAACAAGGCCCTGTGTCTGCGGAAAATGAACAGGCTTGGTGAGGCTGAGACAGAATACCAGACGTGTGTTTTATTAACCGGATTTATATATTAGGGAAATCAGAGTTGGGCAGGCTGGTGACAGTTGTTTTTGTCCCCTACCGGTTTCACTGGAGGGGACTTATGGTTTGCGCTCTGTCTGTCAGTCAGTCTGTCTGTCAGTCAGTCTGTCACACTTTTCTGGATCCTGCGATAACTTTAAAAGTTCTTCATATTTTTTCATGAAACTTGAATAATGGATAGATGGCAATATGGACATTATGCACGTCATTTCACGTTGTTCCTACGTAAAAAATTCTGGTTGCTATGGCAACAAATAAAAAAATCTGACAATGGTGGAGCCGGTAGGGGACATAATTGCTTGGCAAAAGTCTTGTTTTTATTAGCAATTTTTATACAAGTTTTATATTCCTGTCAAATTTTCTACATTTCTCGGAATCTTCGTGAAAACGTCCACAAATGTACCTTGGAGGGTCCTCTACAAAACATGTGCATACGATTCAGCTCCACTGAAAAATATTGCGGCCATAGCATAAAATACAAATATATCTAAAAACCACTTTGAGTTTGATTATTCACCGCATAGTCCAAGCTACACTACTCAGCCAAATGTTTGCGTCTGCATCCTCTGCGTCTGCATGCTCTGCATCTTTGCGTCTGCATGCTCTGGTAAAGGTAAGCATGCAGCATCTCCATATCACTTGTACTTCTACAGGTATCATCAGTTCCATCAGTTCCATTACTCTGACCTTCAATTTAATAGAATTATGTCTCTTTTTGTACTCTCTAATTTGCTTTCAACTACTACATATCTCTTTATGTAATATAGATATTGAAATAACACTTTAAATATATGTTCAGGTACTTATAATGAACATTCACTGACAAAAACCTGTTTTAGCCGAATAATGCACCCTTTTGTGCTATAAAAGTCTGAATAAGGTTTGCATGCAAGATGAAATGTAGATTTAGGTTTTAGTTTTGGTTGGTTATGTTTTAGGGATCATAATGCAAGGTCACAGACAAAGACCTATAACTCTGACCTGCAATTACCAGAATTATGCTCTTATGTACTTTCAGGTAATTTCGGGTACACATTTTTGTGCAACAATCTCTAGCTGACATGTAGGCCTAGCATGGGGTTCAATGTTGCTTAAAATATACAAAAAGTTTGCGTTCAGTAACTTCATCGAGGATGTAGACAGTGTGATGGAATTGTGTATGTATATAGGTTATATGCTGATCTATCGAGGGATTGGATATGGTTCCAGTGGGGTCAAGGTTACTGGAACTAAAACACTATGTCCCCTTTGAGCAAGTTTGACCAATATATTTGACCTTTGACCTTGAAGGATGACCTTGACCTTTCACCACTCAAAATGTGCAGCTCCATGAGATACACATGCATGCCAAATATCTAGTTGCTATCTTCAATATTGCAAAAGTTATCATTTTGACCCATATATTTTACCTTTGACCTTGAAGGATGACATTGCCCTTGACCTTTCACCACTCAAAATGTGCAGCATCATGAGATACACATGCATGCCAAATATGAAGTTGATATCTTCAATATTGCAAAAGTTATGGCCAATGTTAAAGTTTGTGCAAACCAACAAACAAACCAACAAACAAACCAACAAACGGACAGGGCAAAAAGAATTTGTCTCCCAGTAAATGATTTGTTTTCAATAACTTTGGTCTGGAGGGAGGTATTTTGAACCATGCTTGGAAATTTAAGTTCATCTAAAAAGATGTATAATGATTTTAAATCTAATTTCTTTTCATGACCAAATGTTTTGTTTTAATTTATACATTTTAATCTTTTAGTTTACATTTTCTATGTAAATTCTTCAGATATTCAGCTTGGTCTACGCCTTTTTCATAATTATATTAGGTTACTGNGGGGGGTGGAAGGAAAAGTCATTATACTTTCAAAGAGGATGAGTGTTCTTGGGACATCCAATTGTTAAATGTGTAAATAAATTCCACGCAATTGACCATTAGATGAACCTCACTCAAAATTATTCAAAAGTTATTCTATTGCACAGAATGGCTGCGTGAGCTTAAAATAGAATTTGTGTTAAAATTAGTATTTTTGACATATTTTTTCAAGTTTGTGGCACAAATGACACACAGGTTCCTTGAAGGGCCCTCTACTTAAAATGTACTTGGGGTTCTGCTTAAGTGCACAAAATGGCCATCATAGCTAAAATCAAAGCGCCGTGGGCGCTGAAGGCCTGGGGCTAGATTGAGTCTGATTTGGAAGAAGTTTAGTGACTTAACTGAAGTAAATGTAAACGGATCCACGCTCTTTTACTGCCAGATACAGTGTACATGTATGCTAACCTTATAAAGTTGAAGGTTTAATCTGTTGCTCATGCTTAATATGCCTATCTAGTTTGAGACACTTTGACATTTAAGCTCAATGTCATTCACGGGTCAAGGTTATCGAAAAATAGTCAGTGAGAAGGTCTTGTCCAAAGGGGAGTTGTGTACAAATATCAAGTAAATCCAATCATGAACACAAAATTTATGTCGAATATAAAGTTTTTTGACGCTTTGACCTTTGAGTTCAAGAACCAATGTCATCAGAAAATATGTCCGTGGAAAGGTGTTCTGCAAAGAAGAGTTGTGTACAAATATCAAGTGAATCTATTCTGTAGTATGGAAGTTATGACAAAAGTTTATTTTTTCGGATGGACAGAAACTTCGGGGGCATGAGAACAATGTATGTTTGAAAATTTTTAAATTACACATTAGATTTAAGGTTGCATTTTTAAGAGATGAAGAGGAAGATTCCTAAATAAGGCTAGGTTTCTATCACTGAAGTTTCAATCGGATACCAAGCTTCTCATTTATACTCTGGACAAGCAGTATCAAGTGTTGACAAGAGCACCGCCAACGGGTGCAGGACGCTCGACGTTAAGTGCTTGACAAAGACTAAGTTTTAAGTCCAAAAAGGGGAAAAGGGGAGGTGTAACCTTATGTTAAAAGAAGTAGGTCATCACATAATCATTCTACATGAGTGTTGTTTTTCAAGTTGAAAGCTTTTAGTGTTTAAGAAATAGATAATTTTTGGAAAAAACATCTAAGTCCGAAAATGGGAATAACTCTTACAAAATGCTGGATAGAGTTGACTCCTGTTGTCAGTAGATGAAGGTGATGACATTCTACAAGTGCACCGACTTTTAAGTTGAAAGTTTTGATAGTGTTTCATTGTAAGTCAGAAAAGGGTAATAACTAGTACAAAATGAATGATAAAAATATGTGCTGTTGTCAGAAGATGTATGTCATAATATTTTGCAAGTGTGCTGACTTTGAAGTTGAAAGCTTTGATAGTGTTCGAGAAAATTAAATTTAAGTTGAGAATTTGCCAATCTTTCTATGTACTAAGTCGAAACAAGGGAGGATAACTCCATAAATATAGGTCACATGGTAACCAGCCTTGTCAGTATGGACTCCCCTTGCAATAGTGAGTAACTATTTTCAGTTTCAAGTGGAAACCTTTGATAGTCTTTGAGACAATGGACATTAACAGAAAACTTAACCAACGCGGACGCCGACAACCTGGCTATAACATTAGCTCTTGTTTTCTTTGAAAAGTAGAGCTAACAAGAAATGTGTTTGTCAGAAACACATTTTTTTTACCTTTGACCTTGAAGGATGACCTTGACCTTTCACCACTAAAAATGTGCAGCTCCATGAGATACACATGCATGCCAAATATCAAGTTGCTATCTTCAATATTGCAAAAGTTATGACCAACGTTAAAGTTTTCGGACGGCTATATGCCACCCAACCGGGGGCATTAACAGGGAGATAATTATAAAGTTATGTGTGGTAGACTATTGTCAGAGTCAATTTAATGACAATGATGGCATTTTGAAAGCAAAGTGCTAATGATAATAAAATGTTGAAAAATGCAATCGAGATCAACCCTAATGAAGACAGGGCATAGTTACCAATATCATCGTAATAAATGAACAAGTACTTAGTGCGGACATCAATTTAATGAACACAATGTATCAACAACCTGAAGAACATGGAAGGTAATTGTTTTCAACATCAAAGCTTAATATAATTTTGCATAATAAACTATGAACTAATAATCTAGTTCTACAAAATGATTTTAAAATGTTAGAAACAAGAAAAGTTTCATGTAATTCTTTGTGTCAAATGATATAAGAACAATTATTAATCATCATGCATACCAGATGCTTTTTTTTAGTAAGAAACAACTGTATATATCACAAACTATACTTTAATGTTGTTCATATACTGTAAACAAGAGGACCATGATGGTCCTGAAGTCGCTCACCTATTTCACACGTAACCCGGTAACAAATTTATATATAACTCCTTCATAAATTGTACAATCGAAATTAAAATTTAGTGGACACAAGTAGGGCACTGATAGGTCATCCTGTAGTAATTGTGTGAAAATCCTCAAAGTAGTTTCCGAGGAGTTGTGATAACAAGATTTTATCCCTATATCTTCTATATAGTCAAAAGTAACAAAGGGCCATTACTCCTTCAAAAATTGTCCGATCAAAATGACAATCAGGTGGACACATCTAGGGTACCCATAGATCATCCTATTTGTGTAAGGAAATATCGACGATTCAGCGATATATCGATTTATGGGTGTTTGGTGCTATGACTCGCTTAAAATAAGTTATAAAAATATATTAACTCTTGGCTATTATGTTAAAATACCTAAATATAACTGCATTATTCTTAATTTGTTAGATGTAATGTACATGTACAGCGTAAATTAAATAGTGTTATAAAAATAATGAAATTGTGTCATGATATAGTGGACTCTATATAAAAACAAAGAATAGCCTGCTTTTGTACTTTTCAACCTCTGAGGTAATTAGGTAAACGATACTCGATATTTCAAAATTGGAGTTGATATCGTATCGGCAATTGCATATCGTTGATACAGCGATATCATCAAAATCGATAACAACCNAAATATTACAAAAATAAATTCAGATCATGAAATGAATAGTTCTGTTTGAGACAAACACCTAAATGATGTCCATTCCCAGTTTGATGTCTTATGCTAAATTCACATAATACAGTGTTTAATGCACCATTTGTAGCAATACATGTTACAGCTTTTACAGTATGTCTACTTTTTATAATTGCTTTAAGAAAGCGTTGGATGATTCATGTTACAAGGAATATGCTTTAAAATTTCTGCAGCCTCCATTGCAATTCTAGCAGAACTAAAGTCTTCAAATGACTTCAGCATGGATCCCTTGCATTTGAGTTGGCTTGGAATCCCTACTTTAGGTAAAATACTTTCTAACAATATTTTGTGAAGCACAGAAATATACGTATTTATAATATTCAAAACAGTTGCTCTGCTTGTATTGAATCCAACTGCCAAATCTTAGTCCTTACATTTCAGTCGTAATTCGTAAGTGTCATTAACAGTTGCCCTACAGACATCAAGGCAAAGGCATACACATCTCTTGTAAGACCCCAGCTTGAGAATGCGGCATCCGTTTGGGATCCCAAAACCCGATCCAACATCAACAAATTGGAGTCTGTCCAACGAAGAAATGCCCGCTTCTGCCCAGGCGACTACCGATACACCAGCAGTGTTACTGCAATGATGAACAAGCTCGGTTGGCCAACGCTTGAGTCCAGACGCCAAACGGCAAAAGTGGTCATGATGTACAGGATCGTTAACAACCTGGTGGACATCAACGCCAGAAGTGTACTCATAACAGCAAGAGTGCACACCAGAGGCCATGCAAACCGCTTCATAGTGCCATTTACCACTGTCAATGCCTACCAGTTTTCGTTTTTCCCATCTGGAATACGCCTCTGGAATGGTCTCCCAGAACAGGTGATCATTTCACCGTCCATAGATTTCTTCAAGACTAGGATGGGGGAGCTGTGCATATAACTCTGGAGCAAAATGTTTTTATCCTGCTTCTAACCATTGTTCTTCCCTTCACGCGTGTACATAGTTCACAATTGTACGACAATGTCCCAGAGGGGCCCAGCACATTACCCGAGAGATAGAGATCTTCTATGCTTATACAGGTTACAGGCCAGCCGGCATAGCAGATTTTTCTTCTGAAAACTAAACAAAGTTGATCCATTTTCTTTCTTCCCATCTACAAAATGACAGCTAAATATCCGGTCATTTCTGTTCACATCCCTGTCTGCTCATCTGAAATGAGTTAATTTCGTTTTAATTACGCATAAAATATTGGTATAAATATAATATGAAACATTTCATAGATATGATCATTTAATTAATTATCCTGTCATAAAATATGTGTTCTCTTGTATATGGATACGGGTTGTATCAATCAATTAACTAAATTAACGTCGCCGTATTTGATTTAAAATATCTTCTTCTAACTTAAAACGAACTATACAACTATAAAGGTTTAAAGTATGTAAGCAAAAAGTTGGCGTTCACTATCCGAAAAATATCACATCCGAAAGCGTTCACACTTGTCAACCGTAATTCAACTGATATGTTATTGTGTGAGTAAAATCACTATACCTGCATGTGTCAACCGATTACTTATTCTCCTTTTGCGTTATGTGGGACCTGAAGAGACTAAAGGATCCTTTTCCCCCGAGTCCTGTGCGCACAACCAAACGCAAAGTAAAAATCCATTTCAACGATATAGATATAGCCGTTGTACCCGGAAGTTAAAAAACGAAAGTGAAAGTAAATGAGACTTACGGGCCCTATTCTCGCATGAATATGTAAACAATAAAAACTATATCGTAGCCAATGCTTAGCAATTTTGCTTAAATAATATTTTTTTACACTTTTTATGACACTGTCATGTTATATAGTGATGTTCTGTATTTAGTGAAGAACTACTTTTATTGCGCATGAATTAAGTGGTAAATCGGAGTTTCCCAAATTTAGTTTTGGCAGCCAGCCAATTCGGATATGCTCAGAAATTGGTGTCAGTGCTATGGCCTAGGGGCTTTGCCCCAGGCCAAAAACAATATGTCTGTGAACTATTTTTTCTAACCCTATGGTTACATTTGTAAATAATTTCAATAACATATTCATTAGGACGTCTTCTGCAAAATGTATTCAAAAGGTTCCATCCTATGGCACAAAAATGCCACTTAAGCTAAAAATAGACTTTGCGTTGTATATGTGGTGTTTTTACCGGTTATCTATTCGTGGGGTTCGTTTCCAACTATTGGAATTACTAGCAGCACTTAATATAATACTCACATTGGCATCAACTGGAAACCTCGTCAGTATGCCACGTATTGTCCTTGGGGTTCTCGAGGGAATCGCGTCGGCTCGTCGGCTGGACTCGTCGGCTCATCGGCTTCACTCTTCAGCTGCACGTCACGGAATGGCTCTAACCCTTCTGGGCATACACCTCCAGAGAAACCACGTGTTCACACACATTCACAAGCTAACATTTAGTCACAAATCCTCCTGGTAATACTAACCTCAGGTAAACAAATCTACTCACGTCAACAGCCCGTGCACAAGAGACCGTACTAACTCGTGCTACCCAGCATGCACTATCCCGATTTGTCGCTGGTTCCCAATCATGAGGTATGGGCGCGTTTCGCAGGCCGGGCACGGGCACAACATATATTTGACGTATTTCGTAAGTTCTAAGCCCATATTCATGAAAATGTACACAATTGTTCCTTGGACGGTCCTCTACCAAACATTTGCACATGATTTCGCTTCATTGCACAAGATGGCCTTCATAGGTAAAAATTGAAATCCCTTTTAAAGCCATTTTTAGCTTGGCTGTTTTCGAAGAAAACCCAAGGTATTGTTATAGCCCTCTCGTCTTCCGCGTCGTGGTGGTCGTCGTCGTCCGAAAACTTTAACATTGGCCATAACTTTTGCAATAACTTGATATTTGGCATGCATGTGTATCTCATGGAGCAGCACATTTTGAGTGGTCAAAGGTCAAGGTCAAGGTCAACCTTCAAGGTCAAAGGTCTTTTTTTTTTCATGTGTATCTCATCAACCTATATATTTTAAGTGGTGAAAACGTCAAGTTCAATGATGACCTTCAAGGTCAAATGTCAAAAAATCAAAATCCAAGCACCCACAGCCAAGCGTTGGCATCCGCTATGCGGTGCTCTTGTTGTCTATTCAAACAATTTCGTGCAAATTTTCATAACATGGTGCTTTGCCAACATAATCCAGGGGTTCTGCTAAAAAACAACACAATATTTTCTTCTTACACACTTCAGTACTAACACTTGAACTAGGCTCTAAAATGACATTTAAATTCAATTGTGAATTTCACATTAACCATTGAATGACTTTTAAATAATGAACATTAATGGCCATTATCTTCCATCCTGTTTTTTTCTCAATAAATGATAACATTTCAAATGGAGAAAACTTTATGTGACACAGTTTCATGAATGCAAGTATGCAACATACTATTGGAGCAAAAATATTATGTTTGTAATGTTATGTTATCTCACTGGTTTACTATTTTAAGACCAAATATTTGTTTAGCTTTTCAAAACTTCTTATTGTTTACATACTGAATATAATGTCACGAAATGTTAGTAATCTTAACATTTGTTGACACAATTTTTAAGTTGCATGGCAGCAGATTCGGTTCTTACTTGCACTTCCGATTCAACTTAATTACATACTTTACAGTTGTTGACAAAAT
The DNA here is from genome assembly GCA_007657795.1 of Dreissena rostriformis. Lineage (NCBI taxonomy): Eukaryota > Metazoa > Mollusca > Bivalvia > Myida > Dreissenidae > Dreissena > Dreissena rostriformis. Next base: position 9,806 of record VMBQ01006786.1, on the reverse strand, counting down.
GTTCAAGTTACTAGGTAGTCGAGTCTTTTATTAAAAGAATCAACACAAATTCCATCAATTGATCTATTCATAATCCATAATATATTTTATAACTAATAAAGTGTCTGTTTATTTTAGCATAATGTGATGACGGGTGTACCGCTTTGCCTATTTGCTTGTTGATGATAATACATAAACATTCAAATTGTATCATTCAGAATATTTATTTATGGACGTTTCTGTGCAACAGTATTTGCTTTTATTATAAAACCACCCAAGTTTATCATTCAACATTTTGATGTCTCGAATATTTGTTGTTGTTACAAAAATCGTCCTGATAACCGTATGGCATTTCAATATATAAAGTAGGCTAAATTCTATGTTAAGGAGTTAAGCTCGATTCAGAGAGCAATAGACATCGAAATTATTTTCTAATAGGGGTTCCGCCCGTATGTTTCATAATTGTACTAGAATGTTTTATGGATTTGTAAGCGCTCGTATGTTTGATTATTTGACTATTTTATGAAAATTACAGAAAGTAAAATTGTGTGGACTTGAAAAGCATTGTGTTAAATAGCAGAATAAAATTCAATGAACAGTTCTTTGAGTTGTGTCATTATTCCACTGAACTACGCATCAATAAAACTTACATTGACAACATAAAAATCAGACTTTAATGCGGTTCCCATATTTTTCTCTTGTATACTATGGTCCCATGATGATTAGGGTGATTTTTTTTTCTATTCAGATGTTTATGGGTGACCTTGAATAATGAAATGATCTTGATCGTCGTGGTGTGGTGGTATTGGTGGTGGTTATAATACTTGGTGCTTTGGATGATCATGATGGTATTAATAATGTTTATAATGATGATGTTAACAATGATAATGATGATTACTGTTCTCTTACTGCAATGGGGTTGCTGCTGATAAGGATTCATGCTTATACACGTGCCTGTTTTTATCTGCAGATCAATGGAAATGAAGATCCGAGCATTGGGTCGAGACCACAAACTTGTTGTCACTGCCTTGATGAACCTCGGAACATTGGAGCAGATTAAAAAAAAACTATAGCAAGGCTATCGATTACACAAAACTGGCCCTTCAAGTATGCGAGGAAAGTAGTTTTAAGGCTAGATTCCACAGGCAATGCTGCTTCCCATTCAGGGGATGATTCCAAAATGCTCCATAGGACAATTTTTACCCTTGTCATATTTGTGGATCCCAATCATATTTATGTAACACAATTAATAATTGGTGAACCTTAGTAGTAATTTGTGAAACCCAAGTAATACGTGTGGGACTTAAGTAGTTATTTGTGAAACCCAAGTAATAGTTGTGGGATCTAAGTAGTAATTTGTGAAACCCAAGTAATATTTGTGTAATCCATGTTATATTTGGGGGCTTTATCAAAATTAACATTTTCCTTTTGATAATCAATGATTTATATATGAGCAATTGCATTTTTAGTGTTAAGCTTAACATTGTGAAAGATTTTTGTATTGATACCTTTATTGTGTGTTACACTGGTTTGCTGTGCATAATCTGGGCCAGACATGGGACAACGAGTAGTACATCCAGTCCTGGGAGAACCTGCTTCTTTACCTAAAGATTGGTGGGCAGTATGAAGAGGCGGACAAGAACTTCATGAAAATATGTGAGTGTNCAGAATCTGGGCCAGACATGGGACAACGAGTAGTACATCCAGTCCTGTGAGAACCTGCTGCTTTACCTAAAGATTGGTGGGCAGTAGGACCGGTATTCAAATGTAATACTACCGTCACACTGGATTGGCTTCCTGACTATGACCAAAAATATAAAAAAAAATAACGGCGATTGTTAAAGTAAGAACAACGTCTCTTTTTCTCCTGCTGTGGTCCTGTTATCAGTTTTATCGTGTTAATGTTGCATTCCCACCACACGTGAAGCGTTTATATTGCATTTATTGGATCCATTAGTGTTAATGCGGCGATGTCAAGGCGTCCAAACTATGTTTTGAAGAGTATTCAATGACTAATGTAACCTTGGCATTTACATTACGACTGCGCTATGGCCAAGAACCCAACAGAGAGTCGTAATAAGAATCCAATAGACATATTGGGAACAAATATGGTTGCCCCAGAATATCTGGGCATCTTGCCAGGATACTGTAGGGATACTGAACCTCGGGGTTTATTTGAACATACCCAAAGTAGTCACTGCAAGGTTGCCACGTTGGGTGTTCTTGGCATTTGAACGCCGTCATCTTGCATTCTCATGACGTCCCAATAGCGTATTTGGCAATCCTGCCGCATTCTGTGTCGCCTTCAGAACACAGTAAGGAGGCCAAGCTGGTATAATATGATAATATGTCTTCAGCCGTTCAATCTTCATCTGATTTAAGCTAAGCTGTTTTCCGTAAGCTCCATAAGTATAATGTGTATTTTATTGTGTACTATACTGGTAAACCGTTTAAGGTCGTATAAACTTGCTGGACAAAATGTGAGAAGTTTAAATTTCATGACAGAAGTACTGGGAGGTACTTCATTTGTACATGTATATACTTTTTTATGTTTGTTCTATTGACAACGGTGAAAAAAATGCAACAAAATATACAAATGTATCTTCTTTAAATTTCCAGTTTCAATATTTCTGACTTCCAGTGGACTGGAGGGTCAAAGACGGGAGCATGGACCGCACTTTACCTAACCTTTACAGAGAAATGGCTCGCTACTACTTGAGAGTAGCCATGTGGGAGAATGCCTACAAAGTGTCCACCGCCTTACTGGGGTCTAAATTTGCTGCTGCTATGGATGGCTTAGCGTACATACTGATGGACACTGCGCTTCAAAACCAAAATGGACAGAGTTTCCGAAGGAATTTACCCTGGCACATGCTGTAGAACTGTAAGCTTGTTTGATAATCCTTTTTATCCTCTTGAAGTTAAACAAAGAAAAATATGTTTAGGGTAACATGATCCAAAAAATCATTGACCCTGAAGGGACCTATATAATCTGTGAAATCCATATTCTAGATTCTAGCTTTGTTTTTTTATGAAAGGTGTCTTGACAATAATAAAAAAGCAATAGTTAATCCTGACACTTATTAGTAAGGAGTATTGTGTTTCACAAACGCAGCTTTTGATTTAACCTTGCATGTACTTGACAATACTCATGATTATATGTTTGGGAATTATATGTCATATATGTAGATACCTTGTATCAGGAATGCCCATGGGGTCGTGTATGAGATGATTGGGGTTAAGGTCCCTGACTCTCTGTACTTATTATAGCAAATGATTTATGTTACATTTCCCTAGAAGCAACTGACGTATTGTAATGGAACTTCATACATTAATACCGTATTTCAAGTCTAGCTTGGGATTGCATGCGATTTAGTGTTGGATGACACCAAGCCGTATCTTCAAAATCTCTAAGTTTGACTCATCACACAGGTAGAATTCTATCATAAGTTTCAGAGGAAATTACTAAAATCGGGAAGTAATTATGTTTTAAAAGGTTATACACATTTTTGAAGGGCTTTAAAATATTCGAACAATCAAATGAGCCTCGCTCTTGGAAAACGGGGCTTAATACATGTCCGTAAAGTGACGTCTCAGATTAGCCTGTGCAGTCCACACAAGCTAATCAGGGACACTTTAAGCTTATATGGAATTTTTCGTTTAAAGGAATTCCCTTCTTAAAGAAAATCCAGTTTAGAGGGAAAGTGTCGTCCCATGTTTGCCTGTGCGGATTGCACAAGCTAATATGGGTCGACACTACACACAGGAATTAAGCCCTGTCGTCCCAGAGCGAGGCTCATTTAGGTTTTCCATTCCCCAAAAATGCAATGAATGTTTAACTTTAAAGATACATTATTTGTACATAAAAAACAAAGTATACTAGTTGACTAAAAAGCAACTAGTGCATAAAAGAACCTATGCGTTATTGAAATTGGTTTAAAAAAATGCTGAGTTTTCACAGAAGTTTAAATTGGCACATACACCATATAGATGTATAAATTGAAACAAACTTTCAACAACATGCTTACCTTACATTTAATTACTTTCTTGCAAAATGTCAGATTCCCAGGTAATGTTAGCCTCATCAAGCAATACTACTGCTCTTCGCTGATTCCAAACAACAACGCTGTGGAGGTAGCTCGATTGGTCAACATACTTCATGACAAAGGCAAGACGGTAGCTCGGCCGGTCGGCAAGACGGGATTGGATAACTATCACCAGTAATATGATTGGTGCGTTACACCAACAGGGGAGGAAAACCTCGACTGCCAGCAACGGATCTTAGAAGAGGGGCTGCTGAAATACCCGGACGACCAGGTGTGATAAATGCAAAATGCGGGCTGTAGATAGGCTTGTCGAAGGTCAATGTAAACTTGAGCAAGAATTAATGGGGGGTAATGTCAAAAATTAATTTGGATGAGGGTTAAAGGGTTTAATTTCTGTGCGTTTTGAAGATTATCATGTTTGTAAAATAACATTTATTATGCACTGTATATTTGTCCTAAAGCATGTTGTCGGATGATATTGTTAATTTTTATAGTGCTGGTTTTATATATAAATATCATGGATCATTTTAAGTACGATAATATTAGTAAGATAAATTTTAGATATTGATTTTAATAAGTTAATAAAGAACTTACATACTTTAAAGGGAGACTGTACGATTTTAATGTGTTAAATTGTAATATATTGATAAAAATATGTTACAATAACACAAAATAGGCAAGAAAAATTATACATTGAATACGAATTTCATAAAATGCAGCAAAGACAAGTAAGCGCTGGTTAAAGCCGATGCCGACACTTTTACTTTTATTTGATAGGAAACAAAAGTGTGTCTTTGTGTCGTATGCACAAATCTGCACTAAAACTTAATTTAGATTCACATTGTACTTGCATGATATATATGCTGGCGAATTCGGCTGGAAGCCAATTTCGATTTTAGATTTAAATATCTGGCTTATTTCGCATTTTTCGACACATGTTCTTCTTAACTTTTATTTTAATTTATATTGAAATATATGTATACTAATTTTCAACACATTTTTAAAAAAATCATAAATATTTGACAAAATCGTACAGTCCCGCTTTAAGCAAATATGGGCGGATCAAACAACTATCACAAATCAAACAGATCAAACATTCATCTACAATACAATTAA
>VMBQ01006785.1:0-49920 GCA_007657795.1 Dreissena rostriformis | reverse complement strand
TGAATCACACAGAGCGTGAATAAGCAAATCAAATCATACAAAACAATGCCTCATTAAGACGTCTCGCCTCTGCCAAACTAAAAACGTTGATTTATTTGACACAACTCGCATCAACCTGTATGTAGGTACAACAGATTATAAGGGGACACCCGCGTTCACCATGTGAATGGATGGACTTCGACTGCAAGAACAAAACCAATTGTATCCTGCCCTTCCATATTGTATATGTCGGTTCAATTTATATTAACACCTTGAATTGGATCATATTGTTATGTACCCTGTCTTTGGATGTTGTCGTGCTTATTTTATTCATTTGTCTGACGTCATTTGTAAACGTCATTATATATCATGTGTATATATTTCAAACGAAATGTAACGTAATATCTCCTAATGGTTAGGTCATTGTTACGAGTTGTAACATTTTTAAGCCTGAAATGACATTGCCATGTTTGTGCTTACTCCATATCCGATACACTGTCTTAAGACTTCATAGTGAATATTTGCTCAAATGCTTTGCTCGTGTGGATCATTGGCTGTAAGCATGTATGATATGGCAGTCATGCAAACTCAATGTCAAGGTTACACTTAAAATTTAAATGTATAAGTCTTCATGCTCACTTTGTTTATATTATGCGTCTTAATGAAATGTGCCACAACGCCTGCAAGTCTTTAGTAAGTTGATGATAAGTGTGTAAAGCCACCTATAATTAAAGGTCACCACTTGGTGGTTAACAAAATACGGCGGGGGATATGTAATACAAAAAACGGTTTTGCAGACATAGTTGAGGTTTGCAATATGTAGCTATTATTCGGTAGCATGATCATTTGAAATTGATGTATAAAGATTAGAGTATTATTCGAGCGTGTAGACTACCTAACCATCAAAGCAAACATGTGTAGAAATGACATGTGAACCACTATACGATCATGAGCTGTTATTATAAATAGTAATATAGGCGGAGGTACTACGTTGAAGTGTTGCTCGCGCCAAGCATGATATTTACCTGAATTATAACATCAAATGATGGCGAAAATGTACAATGTATTATTGAAATGATAACATTACCTGAAACAAATTCCAATTGGGACCGTGATTTTTTTTATTGCAATGATGACATGTATGGACAATTGTTGGCAAAAATCTTTAACGTGTTATTCAATTGACAATATTATTTGAACGAAAAAAATACCAATTATATCCGTGATTTTTATTGAAATGTTGACATTTATAGACAATATGCAATACATTATGCTCACGGCCGTTTATCACTGACGCCATCTCTTTTTTGAGAAGCAAGTAAAATCGAGCCAATGATACGTCCGAGGTGGCTCATAGAACCAGAAGTTTTAAAAGATGCTGAGAAATCTACAGTGGGAAGTGTGTTTTTTTTTACATAATTTACATAAGTTCAAAATTAGGCAATGCTGTGCGATTCAGCGAAGATGAATTCATCCACACATGTGCATTCAAATACAATCACAACCCATTTGAAAACATGAGGAAATTTAGAAGTTATTACATTAGAGATTTAAAAGCTAATCGGTGATGCCTGTGTGACGAGCACATTTTCACCCAATTAAATCGCTTAAGACATCGAACGATTGCTTTCAATACAACAAGTTGCTAAATTAACACAAATCCTTTGATACTTTTGCATTCTTCCAAAAGAGATAGGTCAACTGTTAAGGGGTTGGCGCTAAGAACAGGAGTTGGTGTCAATGCATATTTAAATTTAATATAAAGTATTTAAATAACAACTGTTTAGAACCATTAAATTGATAATTTTTATGTGACTAATCATAAGCAACATTATCAACTTATCAACATAAGGCAATACATACATAAGGCTTTTGGAATATTCTTCTTCTTTTTCTTGGCGTTCGCTCTACACGATCACGCCAGTTTCTTGCGTTCGATCTACACGATCACGCCAGTTTTTTCGATAAATGATGTGGTCCGTCTCAGGTCATCCACGTCTCCATAGAGTTTTTAGTTGGGGGTTGTGTCCTGGGGCCACTTTGTAGCTCGCTCCTGGTATTGACGTTTGCATCTTTGGAGGATGTGTTCAGCTGTTTGGTCTTTTGTGCCATACGGACAGGTTGGTGATGGGGCCAGTCTGTATTTCTTTTGCATGTGTGCTTTGGGTCTGTTGTGCCCTGATCGGAGTCTGACCATTATCACTTGCTCTGCCCTGCTTAGAAAATGATATGCATCTGCCTCTTGTCTTGGCCTGGTAAGTGATTTAATGATGAAAACGTTCTACTTTTAGCTTACTTGCACAGGTGGCTGTTAAAGCTGAGCACCTTGTTTTGCCAGTTGGTCAGCATCTTCGTTTTCGGCCACAACCACAGTGTACTTGGATCTACTGGAGGGTCACGTTGAGGTTGGTGCTGATTCTTTGTAAGACATTTGCAAGCTGAGAAACCTTGTTGTTTTTCAGGGCTTCTAATACAGACATGGCATCTGTAAGGAAGACTACCGAGTTGACAGCTTCAGACAGAGAACTATAACTGTCTTACGGATCACCCCATGTCAGTAGTATTATGCCATGTCTGAAGTATTTCGACATCTCTTGTTTCTTGAATTGGTTGTATTCCTGTTATCTTTTCCATGAAGGCAATTGGTGTGGACTTGGTTACTCTTGTCATGATGCGCAGAGCTTGGTTCTGGATTTATCAAGAGCCTGGCGTTTGGATTTGGCTTTGGTAGACCATGTGGGGGAACTATACTCTAGTTGGGATCTCACTGTGCCTTGGTAGACTTTCGTGAGTATGTGCTTATTTGCCCCCCCCCCCCCNGTGTGGTTCCCGCAAGCTTTCATAGATATATGATATATTAAGTACCGTGCAACTATATCAACGTAATTAAAGAGCGTACCTGCTCCTTTTAGTATAAAAATAATATGACAAATGCGATATCCTTGTTTATACTATATGAGTGCAGACAGGTTTTTATTGATATAACTAGGTGTGAACTATATGCTCAATTATTGCTTAATAATATGGTTTGGTGTTTAAAACGTTTCCTCCCATCGAAGCAAGACCTAAAGTACACAGTTGTTTGTCTCAACCAAACCGGATTTACCCTTATGTTTGGTTGTTTGTTATTTTAGGCAGAGTTTTTGTTTTTATTTCTTAATTCGATTATAATAAAATATAATCGAACAATTTATATTTACGTTATTATAAAGAAAGATGTGTTTCAAAGAGATCTTGAGGATCTTAAATATACAATTAAAGTGAAAAATAGCTTATAAAAAAGGTAACGAAAAAATGCCGACTATAACCTTTTTTTTGGAGTTAATGAAATCACACAGAATAGTTTTGTCTTAATAACATTCGTTGACCTTTGCCTTTAACTGACTGAAATAAGCATTTGTATAAGGGGACAATACTCATCCTTTCAAGCAGAAGTAATATCTTTTATCGTGAATGATATTGATGTAGAAACAAATTTGGTGTATATTAATTATTATCAGAGTGTTGGGTATACCGTTATTGGATTAATTGAGTTTAACAATGCTTCTAAATGTCTGTGATGGTGGCATACTCTTGCATGTTAGGCATCGAGCATTGTTGCATGGGACTGACTCACTTGTGCTTGAATAAGTGACCTTTGTTTTTGAATATAAGAAGTTCATCCCTGTGCAGTGAGCTTTCTTTAGCTCTAACATGGGAAACACTTCCATCTTTTTATCCACGCCTGCGAAGTTTTTTAGTACGCTCTTCATATATGAAATCAAATGCATTTTCCTCAGTGGATATTGGTCTAATTTGAATTTCTAAACTGAAAGAAATATTTCTTCTATAGTGTCGTCGGTGGCAGCTGAATGGAAGAAGGTATTGATTACTATCTGTTGGTTTACAATAAAGGTCAGGCACACGGTTTTCCTGTGTTCGATATTGGAAGTTAAGAAATAAGTATTAAGAAAAACGTGTTGTTAGTCGGATACTTCATTGGTAAATGTAAAACTTTTGTGGCTGATGTAAGCCCATTTAAAGAAATTATTGAGTGTTTCTTGACCTTGACACCACTGCATGTCGATAATGTCAATGAAACGCAACCCAATAAGTGGTTTCAAATCTGCCGACTTGAAGAGTTGTCCTATAAGGTGTCCCATGAAGATGTTCAAGTATGATGGGTCCATTTTTGGTCCCAATGGTGGTGCCTTGGATTTGAAACTAATGTTAGCCATTGAACTCGAAATTGTTACATTTCAAAATTAATGTTAGCAATTCCACTTAAGTGCCACTTGGGTTATTTTTTTGTGCCTCTTGTTTCCCATGCAGCTGTACAAGCTTTTATTCCGTCTTCATGTGGAAAGTTTGTGTAAAGGGATACACCACCCATGCACATTAATAAAATGTCGTTAAGAATTTTGTTAGACGATAACTTTTCAAATTTCCTCAACGTAAGAATGTAGTTTTTCAACCAGAGGTCTTAGGTGGTAGTCAACAAAGTCTGAAATATGTTCTGTGAGGTAGCCATTCGCTGACACTATGGGGCGTCCAGGTTTACCGGGTTTGTAAAGATTTTGGTAAAATTTAGAATCGACCAGCTGTAGAGTTCTTATGTAGAAGGTAATCAATGTTTTTGTAAATCGTAATGTATCAGAGAAAAGAAGTATCTAACACGATTTTAAGCTAATTGTTAAAGTTTTTTGGAATTCTTAGGTAGGATCATTTTTCAGGAGTTTGTAAAACCCAGTGTTTCTCGTCCAAGTGCTTTGGAGAAACATGGTCATTGAAGCTATTTAATGAATAAATAGAAGAGTAACGGTGAGACAATATAGTGATATCACAATGAATTTAAGTAAAGCTTAAACAACGAGATTTTAAACGTTCTATAGGTAAATAGTACGGAACGACTGAATATATGAAAGCGTTTTTTTTTGTCGATTTTCAGTAAAGTTGCATTGTTTGCTGCAATTATTGCATTATTATTCTCAAAAATATGAACATTATTATATTTAATAAATCGTACAAATATAAGTACATTAAAAAATGTAACATTCAAATACAAAACATCAACGGAGTCATTATTATATCCCCCTTTACGAAATAAAGAAGGTATACTGGACTCACCAATGACTTGTGCCCGTTTTCTGTCTGCCGTTACCAAGCTAGATATAAAGACATTCAGGGGGCGTTCTTCGTTACTGTTGTTACAAATTCTGGCTTCTTCAAGTTGATGAAAGAGAGTATAAATTTTGTTTATCCAGAAAATAATGCGTGTGTTACGGATTTAACATGATAGAAAATAACGAAAGTGGCCTATCGCTGCGAAAATGGCTGGCCAGTAATTTTATAAGAAAAGATAATCCTATTTTCCGGAAAGGACCGTTAAATATTTACCCGCGTGGTAACAGTAACAATGTAGCACGACATGACATAAATGATGTTACTATCATCGTCCGTCTGCACCTTGACTTTTATTATATGCTTTATGTTTCATATTTAATGGTAGACTATTTTGTTGAATTAAAGTTTGATTTCAGTGAAATTATAACATTTGGAATGTTTGCCCGGGCATTAACCTTGTATTTCACTTTGCGGAATGTTAATGTGTGTAGAATATTCACATACATTGGCATGACAACTTAAACAATATGAAATGACTATAACTCCAACAATATGGAAAAAAGTTATACTTAGTGTGCTCTTCACATCCCACTCACTCAATTAGGGAATTATATATACCTAACAATTTTCGAGATTTTTTGTATAGTTGACCAGCAAAGTAGCGGACAAAAAATCCGCGGACGGCCCGGATGCCAGGCAGATAAACGGATTTTATACCACCCTTACAACTTCACGGGGAGGGGGTGAAATTCATCCTTTTTCCTTTCCGTTTTAAAAGAAAAGTCCAAATTGAGTAAAGATATATTACCGAGTATGCACATTATTTTCGTTTTCGTTTATTTTTGTGTTCATTACTGTTCGGAAATCATTTTAACAACATAAATTTTAGTAGTAACGGGGACTAACCGCATTTGATTGAACGGTTTTATTTGAATATGCGGATGTTCTACATTGTCTTGGATGAAAGACTATTTGTGTTCCAACGAAATTGATTCCATGTGGTCTAAATCCAAGATGTCTTCTAATATGGCTGCCCATAAACCACCCAAATAACGTGTTTTCTTAAATGACACAAATGATATATGATATCCAAGGTTAAAGTTAGCTTTTTTAATGTGAGCAATTCATGCCATATATTATTTGTATACAGTATAATACATTTAATATAAAACAATTATACACGAAAAATAGGCACACACACACACGTTGTTTTAAGTCTGTGACATTTTTCAATTTGTACATTAAAAGCAGTTTAGCTATCATTTACGATGCCTAGGATTGAAATGATATCATATTTACTGTGAATATGATCATAGAACGCGTCATAGACTTTACCAATTATTATTATGTGATATAATATTTTATATTAATCCCCAATTAATCCCTCAAGACTACATGTACGGTGAGCTTGCCTCAGGTAAGAGATCAACTGGTCGACCACATCTCCGCTACAAAGACGTCTGCAAGCGCAATCTAAAAGCTATTGAGATAAACACCTGGTAAGCGCTTTCCAAAGACCGATGCGGCTAAGGGCGTGATGTGCATGTTGGGCTGCGGGTGGGAGAGGAGAGGATCCGTTAGCATGCCAACAAAAGGCGCAACAGGAGAAAGGTCTATGCCTTTATATGCGCAGAGACTGCCACTCCCGAGTGGGTCTTTACAGCCACACTAAACGCTGCACAAGAAACAACCGTGACTTTTTCAAGGAACGCAAGTCCATTGTCTCTCGAAACTAACGGACACGAATAATTTTATAAAGATAAACCGCCTATGTGGGCCTTTTTCTCTACAAATTCTCAAGCAAAACACATAGAAATGCACGACACTAATGCAACATAATTTATGTTCCCACAGCAATTGTTCAAATGCATAAAACTATCATTTGGCAAACGTTAACAGTACACTGAACAATTCTATAAAACGTATACAAGCACTAAAACTGCTGCGTATTTAATCTGAGTGAGGACTTTCTGTTGTGCTGCATTATTTTATTAATTGACTAGCTATACTTATTTTAAAAATGGTTTTTATTTTGGAAAATGCTGGAGATAAACCTACAAAAAGTGGCGCGTTTCGGTCTCTGTGAGTCTTTTCCGAGAAAGGGGTTCCTTTCAGCTAAGCAGTCATACGCACTATATTGCAAAGACATAAACATTTGGGATGTCTAGCAAAAATACACTTGTAAACGAAAAAACAACAACAAATTTATTGCAGTGTATTTATTTCAATGCATACTATATTTTACTCATACATGTATACACGCATTTTTTTATCACGTTATCTTTAAGGTTCCATATTCAATTACTGTAATAGCATTTAATAGACAGGTGTCGTTAACATAAATATGAAGTATCACAAATTACATTTAGCTGTAACAACAATTTACAACTCTTAAATTTGCTATTCTTAATGTAAGAACATGTAATAATCTTTGTTTTGACGCGGTTCTCTGTAACATTAAACGTAACCGTACTCGCGTTTTCTTTAAATTTGTATTAACACCAAACATTGGAGTGTACTTTGAAAAATAGTGTAAGTTAGCATAGTTACGCTATAAAACATACAGCAGTAAAACAGAGTTTGTACTAGTGTTTCTAGGACGACGTTTTATTTGAACCTACGCTTTGACACTGATGATTTTATGTCGTAAAAATTACATCATGTGAGTCGTACAAGGGCATTCTGTTCCGTCCAGAATCATTTGACATGTGCCTCCAGTTAGCCAGTTAGCTTCAAGCTGTTATGTATGTCTTCGCACCGTTCTTTAAATCCACGCAACGTATCGAATTAAAAAACGTTTACATGTACCGTCAATGTTCATTACAAACTCTGTATAAATACTTTTTTTCTCAGATACATTACGACGATCTGGAATTGTTACTATATGATGATAGGCTCTTGTTAACAAGAAGAGATTTAGCCAAATCTTATTATAATTCCAGTTCATTGTGCCTAAGAAACATGTTATTTTGTTGCTTTTGTGTTATTTCTCTACTGGGTAGTTATTGTAATCGATCGAATTATAATCTCGTTTATTGCTTGGTAATGTTAACACTTTTGTGTTTTGCAATTACTTTTGATCTAAGTGTGATGTTTGGCTAGCTATCAATCAGTTAAAACCCTTAATGCTTCGCATTGGCCGTTTCAAGGTTGGGAGCGTTTATTATTATTTAATGTTTTAATTTATCGTATTAAATGTAATGTCGTGTATGGTACAGGCAATTCGCGTTCAACATCAATACAACACTAGTGTACACTAATGTCTCTCCGAATATGTTTTATGGATTGCATTATTCATATGTATTATGAATCGAATTCAAGAATATGTGTACATCTTGTACTACGAGAAGGGTTGAATATAGTCTTAAGCAGTACTAAACTTCGCAAAATAAACCAACAAAACAAATCTGTACCCAACTCTTTTATAGTTGTATAGTTCTATAGTAGTGTCAACGTTTGCGATTTATCCATTCCCGAATGGTTAGTACAGTGCAATAATCGGGTTTAGCTACATATAAATATAAATACATCAACGATACTATTTGCTTAATATGAACACAATGGCTTTTAATCCAAATCACGATTTGGTTCTTACCATAATGCAAGTTACATATTACCCAACAATTAAACCCAGGCAAAAAGCACACGTAACGCAATAATGAATGCAAACTTTGGTCAATGATTCGGAACTGTAAATTCCAAAGCTCGAAATAAGTGGTTTAAACAGACTGAAGGGCGCTCAAATAAAACAGATGGTATTGATGTATTAAGAAAAAAATAATTTTCATTAAAACAATTAAATCGTAGCATCAGAATCGGAACCAAACTCTAGAAAAGAGAAAACTGCAATTTAACTTATAATTTAACTAATTATGGTACAGATGTAAACCACCGAAACAGAACTTCACCTTTCAGAGGAACGATTAAATTAATTTAAATTAAGTATAATTAAAAAGCGACGCTAGAAATAATCAGTGATCCGGACTTGTTTTGGGTAATATCGCATCGTTAAGATTTTGCAGCAATGTGTTTGGCATGAAGTAGTAATACCTACTCATAAACAGTTGTCGTAAAACATCTTGCGAACGTTGTTTTAATAAATGAGTATGAATCAATAAAACTCATTTTCATGGTATCTATACATTGATATTTTAAAATGATTTATATATATACATAACTTTAAAACAACCCAATTAATAATATCACAAATAATGGCACATGGGTCTAAATTGACCATGCCCTTGTAACGTTATAAATACGTATAAAGCAAATGCCGTAGAAATATTATCTATAAACCTATAAGCTAAGATATTTTGCATGAAACATGTCCTTGTGAAACGCTCACACGGTTCTTGTTTCTCGCTCATTGGTAAAACTTCGAAGATCATCTTCTCAGGTGCAACGCAAGATTCAACTGTTATTCCAGGTGGGGGGGCTGGATGATTCGTGGTTATCAATTCGTCAATGTGTCTACGACAGTTGCACTATTAAAGCGCCTATGAACTATCGGTTTATATTTGTTCTTAACATATAACTATTTGATGAATAAAACTTAGAATAAAAGTTGAAAAGAAGTGGAAGCAACACATTTAAGAAACTGAACTGTTAACAATTGCAAATACTGTCGTTTTGATTGTTGGCATTTTTACATGGGCAAAAGACATGTGCAATATCATGCACTTCTCAATACTCCGTGCAGAGTTGTTCATACGACGCATAGACAAAAGTGTTGGTTTTGCAACAAATACGAGTAAACGTGTCGGTATCGTCGTAAGTTGGTCGTTGTGATTGTCATTACACTAAACTCAATTCGATGAATATGATCATTACAAAATAGCAAATATATTTCATTTATCATTCTTCGTTCATATCGCTTCGTTGGTCTACTATTAAGTCATTTAAATGTTAAAGCGGGACTGTACGATTTTGTCAAATAAAAATGAATTNTTGGTTGGCAGAGCTGAGTCTCGAAAGACTATGCTTATGCGCTCTGTTTGTCACTTCTTGGGGCAACGCCTGCTGTGACTTAGCAGGCCGATGCGGGCGTGGCAGTCCTTGTTGCACAATACGCACACAAAGGGGCTTGCAGTCGGGGGGATGGCGGCGCGCGCTTTTCGCATGCTTCTCTTCTGAGTTGCATGTCCGGATCTGCTTTCCTCAGCTGCCTCGATACCTCTGTGTATAGACTGTCGCCAAGCGGTGCGATCCTCGGCAAGAGTCTCCCAGGTTTCTGCTGTAATGCAGCAGGCTTTGAGGTCCCGCTTGCAGGCATCTTTGTACCTGAGAGCTGGGCGACCTACGGGTCGCGTGCCAGTTGCAAGCTGGCCGTACAAGACGTCCTTTGGTAGGCGTCCATCCTCCATTCGGCGCACGTGACCAAGCCAGCGGAGGCGACGTTGAGCTAGTAGGGCATACATGCTTGGGATCCCAGCACGTTCCAGTATGTCATTGTATGGTATACGATCCTGCTACTTTATCTCCAACAAGCGCTTTAGGCAACGCATGTGAAACGTGTTGAGGCGGCGTTCATGTCGCTTGAGGGTCGTCCATGTTTCGCTACCGTACAGCAGAGTACTGAGGACACAGGCCTGTTATACCCTGGTCCTGGTCTTCTTTGTCAGAAGCTTATTTTCGCAGACTCTCTTTGTCAGTCTGGCCATGGTAGCTGAAGCCTTTGCGATGCGCTTGCTTAGCTCGGTATCGATGGACAGGTTTCCGCTGATGGTGGAACCAAGGTAGGTGAAGTCCTCCACCACCTCCAGGGTATAGTCCCCGATCTTAATGCAGGGTACGTTGCTGGCATCCTGGCCCATGATATTTGTCTTTTTCAAGATGAGAGTAAGCCCAAATTCTGAACATGCTGTAGCGAAGAGGTCTATGAGTCTTTGAAGAGCCTCTTCTGTATGCGTGGCCAGAGCAGCATCGTCCGCAAACAGCATCTCTCTGACGAGGACTTCGGTCACTTTTGTTCTGGCCCGTAAGCGAGCGAGTATATTTGGGGCATTCGGACTATAGAGGGAATGTGAATTAATGAATGAAGAATTTAATAATAAGGTATACTGTTTCGCTTTATGTTTCAACCGTCAACATTCTTTTAAAAGCCTAGGTACCAATTAACAAAACGCGCAAAATCATTTTGAAAAGAAATAATTGATATATTGAAAATTAAACATTAAACTGAGAAGATGTGTATGTATTTATGTTGAAAGGGGGCGAGAACAGTAGCAGAAATATCAACATAATATGTCTAAGTTTAACTATTTTAAAATCGATTATTATAAGAGCATTACATATAAATTTCCATTACAATTAACAATATGATTTTTGTTTTGCACAAATCTTAAAACGTCAACGTCACGTGGTTTATTCCATACCTAAACAGGTTCACATTACAATTGTCACCGATACATTTTATATAACATGCAATCTGAAAAATATAAGGTATGTTAGACCATATTTTTAATTAGTATACATAAATAGAAATTAAAATGTTCGCCATCAAGTAATATTGAGTATAATGTGTTTATATATTGTTCTTGGTGTGCCTTCAATTCAGGAGATGTTAACTTATTATAATTCCCGATTAGAGATCGTGAAACTTTCGTTCTGCTCGTTGAAACTTGATGACCATAATTAAGGTCCAAAGTAAATTAATTGTTCGTTTGCGTTCCGTTGCCTGTAGATGTCATAGAAAACAAAATCGGATTATTATTATCGATTACAAAACAATGTTTTAAATACCGATTCTTGAGTCAAACTTATTCAATTTTTGTTTCTGCTGTTGTTGTTGTTTTTGACATGTCTGCGAGGGTTTTCATAAAATATCATATTATAATTCCCTATGACAATGCATTGTCTCCATACAATCCCCGTGCTCCTCGGTCAAAAGAAAAGATCTACAATTGAGGTATTGAGGCAGGATTTTGATATTCATTTCAATTATTTTTACCAATAACCATACTTCGTGTCGCTTACAAGTAGTATGGTCCTTGGTGAAAGGTCAATGTTGTGCTTCAAGTTTATCTCTCATTGATTTTCGTTTCCGCTTCGTAAGTTTTGCAGCATTGAGTTTTGACGTAAAATTTCCGTTTATTATTCAAGATTAATGTAACTATTCATGACCAAAGGAAACAACTGTAATATTTTTGTTATAAAGTTCATTATTTATTTTTGTTCAGGAATTCAGTGATGAATGTACTGCCTATTGACAAGCTTATACTTCGGCACCATATGCTTCATCCTGTGACGCGACCTGTTTGACAAGCAGAGTTGCAATCGTTGTTTAATTGTTTGAAATAAGACCATACATTATAACTACTAAGATAGTATTACTAGAAAAATAAGTGGGTGATGAAGCCCATTAATCCCTTTATGAACTTGTACACCTATTTTTTGTTTTGGAAACAGCGGAGTTTCGGACTTTTTGACGTTCTTTCCAAAGAACGTGTAAATCGCTTTTCTAGGGGCAGTTCTAATCAAAAGTATCCGTTCTATAGTAGAAGGTTATTCAAATTATTATATTTGTTTCGGGAACTGCTAACATAGTAAACAAAGTAAGTTTGTTTTATTAAGAACTTTTATTTTGGTTTAAAGAAATATGTAGGATACTTCATGTTGCTAGCCTATGGAAATTTATATCTCGACTTTAATTATTTAATCAATTGTTAATCTGTGTATACTAGCAACATTTTTAAATGATATTCATTTGGGATCATACCCGGGATATCCGTGGAATTGGTGGAAAAGCGTATGCAAATATTTGCCTCTGTGGCCACTTGGAGGTATGACCAGCTCCAAACAGACTGTTTGCGTTGAATTGTAGCATCAGAGGTTTAATCATCAAACGTTCTCCCAAAATTATCAATGTAATATTAACTATTTGTTGGTTCAGTGTTAACTCTCAGGGTACTTCGATTCAACCTGTCAGATGATTGTTCTCCCCGCAATTTGTATTTGTATTGCATCTGGTTTACTAGCGCTAACTTCCACAAACCACACGTCTGAGGGACTAGCAGCTTTGACTTTGTTTCCCTTGACAATTTATGTATTAAATTGTATTGTATAATAACATAACTGTCGGTCTATAGACAAATGATACAGCGCGGTCGAGTGATTTATTATAAGTAAATAAAAGCACACGAATTACAGGGTGATATAACGTATGTTCAATCTCGAAATGGCTTTCATCCCGGTTGCTAGTACTATTATTGGGTTGATAATTTGTTAATCTCCTTTATGGCGTATGAATTTGATTTTTGTTCTGCAGTTTCTCATGAGACGTAGAGATAACTGTTTAATGTACATGAAGCCATTAGTATATGTTTAGGCTCACACACAGCAGGCACAATACCCATATACACAACATGTAGTTCGATAAACAGTTTCGTTCGTATTCAGTATAATATACTACTGCTGTTGACTAAAAGACATGTTATTTTTGTGCATGTAAATAAAAGTTATGTAATCGGACATTCAACAGTTTCATTAAAATGATTGCTTCTTCCTGTAGTGCTATTAGAACTACATTTTGCTGGGGTTTGAAATATTGTGTTAAAGCAGTGATTTAGCTCTCATTCAGACTTATTATAATCTTAATATGAAAGTTTGCATTCCTTGCAGCCGAATTTGACACCTTGGCATTGTCTGTTTCAAGGCGATATTCGTATGTGTTTTTTTTCATTGATAGTTTTTAATTTATTGTCATATATAATATAGCGCATTTTGGTCCGCAACATATTTCAAATAATATTAAAATTACCTCATATATTTGCTAATGATATGTTACATTTGTTTCATGTTGCAGACATTACGCTACAGAAGACAACGTCGACACCTCGAAACACAATTGCTAGACGGTACGATGGAACATTTCAGTTCAACAGTTCGCGATTTGAATGGTATGTGGTTGATTGCTATGAAAATGACTGAAACACGCTAGTGTTGTTCATTTTAAATATTCGTGCACACCGTATTCTTAACCTGGCTATTTATGTGTGTGGAGCTAAATTAGATGTTCAAATTCATTTCTATATTTTGAATATACCGTTTCTGTGCAGAATTTCCTTCAAATTTCCTTGTCTTCTTAACACATCTCGATTTATGTCACAGCAATCTGAGGGCTATATGTAAAGTTATTTCAATTATAGAAAGGTTTATTGACAAAGCGAGTTTAACTTGTTTTGTTTTAGATAAATTTCTGCAGAATTATTTCGAAAATAAAAAACAATAATTACACAAGGTCCCACTTCAGTATATATTTAACCTCGTATATATCAGTAGTCTGCATTAGTGTATATAGTCTATATACTTAACCCGTTTATTAAAAAAGACATTAGCTCGAGAAAATTGAACTCTATTCAATTTAAATGATATTTACTTTTAATAACATGGCTATAAATAACAATTGTTCGCCAAGTCTTGATGAAACGGATTCGGAATGTTTATCTTAAAAACATATATGCCAAGTTGGAATCTATGCCCCTTGTTTTTATAAACTTAAATCTTGGAAAATCTTGATATAACTCTAATTCTAACTCTTTAAGGACTAAATCTTTGTGAAACTTGGTCAGACTTTTAATAATTTCATAATCAAGTTGACGCTTGAGTCTTGGTCAAGTGTGGTCACCAGATCCAGTCTTCGACAAATGGTGTATCTTAAACTCAAATGAGCGCCACCACGGCCTTCTAGTCATAAATTTTGGTATAAATACTAGTTTCGACATGCCTCAATTGATTGCAAACCCAAATGGTTTGCATGAACAGTTCCAAGGTTGGACCCTTAGTTTAAGCATTATTGTATATTTAGTGTTTAGTCACTTGCCTTCACTAATTAGCTATGGGATGTTCAAAATCATATATCATCTGATAATGCTTCTTGTGTTTCATGATGTATATATGCACTAATGTTATTTTTGAGACATGCTGTTAACTGGATCATTTGTTGTTTAAAAAAAATGATATAAAATGTATGCTTTTATATACAGAAAGGGCTACGCTCATGTGGAAGAAATTAGGGTTAAATGAAGTGACCATGCCTTTTTTTGATACCGATCTGGACGGCTCTCTGCTGGATAATCTATATGCTAACCGGGTGGTGTACGAATACCTGCACATTGAAACCGGCGTATGTAATGCGCGTTTCTCAATGGAAATGCATATAATTTATTTAAAACATGACGTTTATCGTTTTTTGGAGTGATAAAAAATCGAAAACGATGTTATGCCATATAATGCCATGTTACCTATACAACAATGCCGGATCATTGTAAATTGGTTCATGTTTATACAAAATAATTGCATAACGTTAATATTGTTTTTCTCAGCACTATTGTCGTTAAAAGGTTTAAACACCTGAGAATCATAAAATGTGTTCTGTTTATATAGACAATGTCCCCGTGCATATAAACTTAAAATTATTCATAAATCGAGCGTTCTTCTACTTAAGCCCTTTTTTCTAAAAACAATTTATCTTACAGTTGTTAGCTAGTCTTGTACGGAATTTGTGGCGACGTTTTCAAATAACGAGCGTCAAACAAGAGTTAGCCCAGTCTTTATGGGACACATGTGTAAAGTAAGATGATTGTAATAACCCTGTAAACCATTAATAGCCAAACACTTAAAAAAATAGTCATGTTAACGATTCGATTGACTGAAGTAAGAGCATAATTACGTTTCAGAGTAATGCAATATCAATCTAATTGAACTTTCTAAATAGAACATTAATATATTATATTAAATTATGTTATTGTTTTATCGAGATGATATATGGGCTTTTACATTTGTTTTAGGCGATTACAGACAAAAAAGCAGGGCATATCACTCGCAATAAATAACGTTCGCAAAAATTCGTGTGCCAGTAGTACATTGGTACATACACGAATTGCTCTATTGGAAAGACACATAGAACGGCTACAAAACAACAGGTTAGTGTTTAAATATATTGATTGAAAACTCTCACACAGCGTTAACTTGACATGCAAGTTTCGGATAATCCAGTTTAGTTCTTTTGGATAGTTTCCCTTTAATGAATTTCATATAACAAGTAGTTGAAAATCAATGTAGCGTCTTTAAAAAATGGACATTTTAATAAATGGTGTATGCAGAAAACAAGTATTTTTGTTTATAAGAATCTATATCAGTGTCTTCTATTGAAAGTGCAGCAAGTTGCATAAAATATAAATGTATGTATCTGTACACATATTTAACAAATAATATCAATGATTGTTGAATCAAAACGGAACTAAAAGCTGAATACATGCCATATCTCTACAATTGGGGCTTTATCTTAATTTAATAATGAATTCATGATTGACCTTGAAATGTAAGTTGTAAACATGGGAAGCACATACAGCCACGTTTTGCATTTTACATTATGGAAAATAAAATGACCTCTTCCTTGTAAACACGTTGACCTATGTATGTTTTTGTGATTAAATCTGAGCTAAGTCAGAGACATGAACTATGATAAAATTTATGCTTTCGTAACACATGTTACTATTAAACTGATCTCCTTAACATTCTTAACGGTAAGAATGTACGTATAGGGATAGTTCCAAACAACAAAGTAAACAGTGGGATTTTTATAAAAGACATTATATATGGTCTAGAAATATACATCATCAATGTTGCAAAACAAACTGAAAGCGAAGACCGATCATTATTTCCATAAACAAGTGTTATTACTAATTGTTAATACAATATACTTATAACAACATTCAATTTGCAATGCAACGTTTATCACACTTCAATGAATTGCGATATTAATGTATGCATCCTCTGAAACATTACTGTAGTTTGACAATTATTTATATTCCCAAGCAATACCCAATCATTTATCTCAAACGACATCTTATACTAAGTTTAAAAAGAGAGATTTTTATAATCATTCTTACACTCAAAACGGAGTGCTGTAAACTACGCGTTAAACAAATTATAACTCGAAAATCTCATCTCTGTACTAGACCCTTGAACGGCATGCACATCTTTATACGAGTCCTGTTACTGCTCATTATATGTCTAGTACTACTTAACACATATATACAAACTGACACATCCGTTTCACTAGCAGAAGAGAAACCGTATAGTCCCATAGTCCTTTTTTAAGGAACACATAAAAATGGTTTTAACTCCGTTTACCATGATTTTGCATTTGTTCGAATGATCATTATGGTGTTTATGTGTCTGTTGTTTAATTGCTATCTTGTGTTTTGCGCTTCTTCTCTCTTAATTGATAATTTCAAAATATACACTCATGTACTATTATGAATCTAAACTGCTAAATATCAAAGTTTGCGCGCCGTTAAAGCAGTTAAAATGTCAAATGCTCGGCATTATTTTTTATTATTATTTTGCGTTGTATAATTTGTCCTGAAATGCACAGACAATTTCATCACTTGAATTAAACAAAAGACCAGTGGATGGTAAACAATACTAATTCCGCTTCTGACTATTGTTCAAAAGTTGTATTATACGTATATAAAATTGATATTTATAACTTTCACTCTCTGTAAAAATGCATATCTTTGCTTTGATGTAAATGTCAGGAATTAATGTTGTTCGGGTATTCTATGAACAACTTGTTTATTTACAGACGCTCGGTTGTGATTGTATGTGGTTATCCTTATTTTGTCTATTTAAATGTTCATTTTGATTGGTTGAAACATGTTCGCTATGTTCCGTTGTAAAGTACTGTATATGTTTCGCTTTCTGTTTGTAAATAATTTAATGTAATTAATAGTTAAAATTCATATTGGCCTTTTTATTGGGCTGAAAACAACAAAATAAGTATGAAGCCGTATAGCGAAGGCTACTAATACTGTCTTAAACAAATAATTAGGCAAATAATGAATTCAACTACCAATTGAGAATTGTTTCGATTGACTTTATAATAATGTGTTGCATATTTCAGAGTAAATAACATCAAACTATAAGTTATTTATAAACGAACGTATTTTGCAACAGCTTGCAGTGAAAAAAATAGGCTGCTGTATATGTTCATAATACTTTTTGAAAGATGGCAACAATGACTATATAATCTATCCGTAATGAATACAACAAGAAGAAAAACAAATCTCCTACGTTACTAGTCGGACTTCTACTTTCATTAGCTGAATCCTTTCCTGTAAATGTGTAGATAATCTCAGACAGCAAAAACTCGCTTCTAGTGTCCTTTCTGATCTTGTTGGGTCATTGTAGTCAGAAGTTTGCGAGGACGATTTGATTCTCGGTAGTCTTTCGCCAAAGTTCTCCACCGTTATTTTGTTTTTCTGCAATGTAATCGACGAAGATGTACACATTGCAATAATATTAACATACGTTAAAATTTCAATAGTAGTGGTAATGGTTTATCGTATGATTTACGCTATGATGTTGATTGCACTTCGCACAATGTTATATATCTTATTAAATGTGAATAAATTGTTGTAAACAATACGTCGGAAAAAACTAATCAGAATGTTTTCCGCAGAATGAATAGACATAGATTTTGTATCAGAAAATGTTCAATAAATCATATTTTACATGCTGCTACACATTTTGGATCCGCCGACAATGATTGCACTTAATCAGATTTTTTACTTTTGTTCCTATTGATGTTGTTCAAAACAATCTAGACCGTTTATGCAAAGAAACATATTGGATTCATCAATTAAAAACTATGATTTCTAACGGTCTAAATAATAAACTGCTTTATGACATATAGACCATAAACATAATTTACATATACATTTGATGCTTGTCTATTAATATGTTTTTATAAAGTATATTATTATTAATAGGCTGTTGTATCATCACTAATCCATCTTTGTATTATGTATTATGTAATATTATGCACTATATATATTTTTCCGCCAAACGACGTTAGGTTATTGTATGACGTTGACGTCACTTCCTATGTATCTGTTTATATTCATTTACTACTGATGAAGGCTATGGCCGAAACATGTTTAGTACTATTTGAATAAACAAAAGTGACGTGTTTTTATGATTTATTTAATTTTATTAAGGCAAATCTAAAACGATTTACATAAACTTTGAATTCTAATGTCATTGGGCCTGTAAACATAGTTTATTTTATAGTGGCCAAACTCATTATTAGTGGTCGAATCTCGCAAAGGCTGAGGTAATACATAGAGGATATTTTTTCATGTCAGTGTAAGATCGTTTGCTATTTCACTAGTGATAATAGAAAATATATGTTCACGAGTGGCGCAGCCACGAGTGAAAATAGTTTTTTTTCTATGATCACGAGTGAAATAACAAACGATCTTACACTGACATGAACACATTTTCTGTTACTTTTATGCCCCTTTTTCAAGAAAATAATTAATAATAATTTCCCTTTCGCTGAAATGTGACCCTCTGTCCCATGGCGTGCCTCAATACATTGAAATGACGTCATTTTGTTGACAAACTTACGTCATTGTTCCAGGGAAATGTTTCAGTTAAACTCTTTTACAATGTAAATTATCGGTAAAAAAGCATAAAAATTAAAAGAAATTTGTTGGATTCGGTGGAATATCGATTTTATTTCACTCGTGATCATTGAAAATATTAACAAGGATATACATCTTGATATAATAATCTAAAAATAAAAAACGAATTCCAAACATTTGTTATTTTCACCGGTGAAAATAACAATTGTTTTATTTTAACTGCTGTTATTTCACTGCACAAATGTCATATTTTATCATTAGGTACAAAATAATGCATTTTACGCTTAATTGCTCTAATCTCTTTCTGGCCATGTTTTGTTTCGTAATGGCCTTGTTTTTTTTTTTGTTTTTTTTTGTATTTGCCGCATTTGAAATTGATTTGCGAGGTTAACGCTATATCGAGAAAGCATATTTATAAATGTTCATCCAATATTAAATAGTCAATTAATTATTACACTATGTTATTAAATATAGCGCATTGTATATCGTTATATATATTTGCATATGTCGACATTTAAAAATACACACAAACATAACACTTGCGTTTCATATAGTGTTATTGTTTATTGGTGATTTTTCAGGGCACATGCAAACAAACTAGAGGAGGAATTGGAATTACGTCAACGTTAAGCACAATGTAAACAACATGAAATGTGTCTACCCGCCAGACAATTACGTTTCATGTAGACCAGTTCAGGAAAAAAGTCGAGCTAAGTGGATATTTGGAATGCAGACACGTGCCACCATGCGACACACGTTTA
The DNA here is from genome assembly GCA_007657795.1 of Dreissena rostriformis. Taxonomy (NCBI): domain Eukaryota; kingdom Metazoa; phylum Mollusca; class Bivalvia; order Myida; family Dreissenidae; genus Dreissena; species Dreissena rostriformis. Next base: position 29,645 of record VMBQ01006785.1, on the reverse strand, counting down.
TTGTAAATAATATATTTTTACTGAAATGTGGAAGGAAAGCAAACTATCCAATTATCTCAAGTGAATATGAAGTTGACAACCGTGGGAATAACAACTATTAACAACAAAATACATATGTTCTGATGAAAAAAGGTCCAACACAGCAATCAACACGCGTTGTAAGTATGCTGGCTCTTGCATAATTACATTTGCGCACACCTGTAAACTCCAGACATGTTCTCACAAGTCCCATCGTGCCTGCATGGGCTTGGGCTTCACTCGCTAACATCTGTTTGATAATTATTATTATTTATCAATAATATGTGTTCATTAGTTTTATCCATTAATAGCACTTTTAAACATATGTATAACGGTTGAACTATGTTAACAATAGAACAATGCGTGATGTTTGTAGTATCATACAGAGCACGTGCTAATGTTGGTGCTATTAGATGTGATTTATGGTGAAAATGTATTTTTTAACAATACCAATAGATGGGTCAAAAATATCCATCGTATATACTTACAAACGGATATATACTTACGTATGTAATGTTGCAAATTAAATTTGCTAGGAACACCTTATATATTGCACTTTGGTTTCTCAAATACTTTTAGCTGATTAATAAGGGTATGATTATGGTTGGTGTAGACATACAGAAGTATCCATTGACACTCGATATTGAAACAAATTTGCACATAACAATCTTAGAGATGTTGATGATTACCAGAGGGTACTCGTTACAACTGCCTCCGAACAAATATGTGTATATACTTAATGTCATTGTAAATACAATTATATAACGCACTCTGTGATTGTACTTGGTTTGTATTAGCGAAATTATAGTTCGTATGAAACCTTATTCAATTTACATTGTACATATAATTACTGTTTAAATCGTTTGTATACATAATATGAATTAAACAAAGATGTGTCACAGATAATTGTTTCACAATGGCACATGTTTAGACACTGACAAAACCACCAACATCAGTTGTATATGTATTTTATACTCGAGAAACTAAATGCCCGTCGGCAACATGCCGAGACCATTGTCAAACATGCCTGTAATTATTTAGCTAGCTACAACGTGCATATATTTAATCTTTGTTCTTTACCTTTGACCAAGGGGCACATGACTTGCGTCTTGTAAATTATTTAAAACTCTGCACAATGAATGATGAAGTTAAAACCCATACAGTCTGGGTAAAAGATGAGCTATATAAGCTTTATAATGCTAAAACTTGACATCTAAGTATGATCTTGACCATGAAGCTACACATATAACGTTTGTTGTAAATTATTTTTAAATTGTATGATGATTGATGAAGTCAAATTGTCGGTCAAAATGTTTGATAACCTCCAGTCTATACGCTTATTCTTTTTAGGTATTAGGTTCATTTTCATTTACATTTATTTTCATAGTATATTACAGTCACATAAACAACCAAAATATGTAATATGGATCGTTTACATCCAATATTGCTGCTTCTTCATGTATTTGTACGATGATGATATGAAATATTAACAATATGATGCTGTATTCTTAAATCTTTTAGTAAAAAAGGGATGTATTTGATATTTGTTTTGTAATTTCATTTCATCGTGCCTCAAAAAGTTGTAACTTTGTTGCTCTGGGTTTCTTTCATACCATTGAGTAATTAAATGGTAGTTAAATTGAATGCGTTTCATCTCCTTTTTGTTACTGTTTTATTTGAATTGCAATGCTATGGTGTTGAATTGTATTTACATTTATATGTATCATGAATATTGCTGGGCCAAGTGTGAGGTTGAGCGCTCTAAAACCGGTTTAAACCCCCTAGTGCTTACCATTGATCGTTCCAAGGCGGTGACCCCAGCTTTATTCTACTATGTGTGTATGTTGTTTCGTATTGTGCCGTACTGTACTGTTTTGGTAATTGGTCACTTGCCATAAATAAAGGACCCCGAATTTGTGTATAATAGGAATGCAATACTGCTGGAGCAACTGGAGTTTCACTTCTTTATATTGATGGCAAAAGTTGAGCTTCAAGTTTGACCTTGACCTTAGGGATACAGAGACGGGTGTAAAATGCGAGAGGTCCTCTAATGATGGTGGTCATTTTGAGCGAGTTATTGTTATTGTAAAAAAAACATGTGAAAGACACAGCCCGAATAATCTTGGTTATGATTTTTTTAAATTAAAATCTTAAATCGGATCTTTAGGTATGGAGACGGTCATCACACGCGACACGCCATCTTCACATGGTTGTCATTTGTGGTTATTGTTTTTGAAAATTGCATGATGAATAGCAACGTAATAATCCGAAAACCGTCTGACTCTGTATGTGGCACTTCTACCGCTAAATTTCGCAACAAAATGTACTGCTGATACAGGACGTTCTCATTCAGAATCACAGTGTTCCAATATAATGCTGGTTTGGCGATCCGCCTTACACTCCGATTAAAAAATATGATCCTTCTATGATTAAGCTTAAATCATTAGCATGGGTATTGACATTTTGTATTTTCATTTCTTTTTTGCTAAGGAACAGCCATATGCGTCCCAATGTGCACATGATAAAATAAGGCAAATCTAAACAATTGTAACCATAAGAAGTGTTTCATGTTAATAACAACGTTATAAAAATGATGCAAAAATACACTTTTCACACGCATGCATTTTTAAGGACTATAGAGACAAAATATGATCTGATATTTTGTAATAAGTACAAACGTCATAGCGTGATGCGACATTTAATTCCAGTAATTCTCAATTTCGAAAAAAACATGGTGCATATATAAATTTGCAAAACGGTAGCTTTCGTTCCTATCAATATCGGTTTTTCAGTGACACAAATGTAAACGTTTAACAACAACAATATAATATTTACGTCTTAAATACCATCAGAAGATAACAACCGAAATGTTGCGACAAGGGTTGGTAATAATAATGTTATTTGCTTGGTAAAAATGATAAAAAAGGAATAAACATTCAACAATTACGAATGCACAGATACAAAAAAAATACACTCTTTAATATCANACTTTTTTGAATGTTTAAACTTTGCACACATAAGAGGACTAACTATAAGCAAATTGAACCATAACCTTAATGTTAAATTGTTGCTATGTGGTGAACCCAACATGTCTTTGGATTTTAATGAAATGGTGTTCAGAACAGTTACTGTAACAGACATTCATAGCAGGCTCAAAAAGGTTTTAAATTTTGTATAAAATTGTCAATAACATGCATACAATGGGAGATAACTATTCTCAATAACTTTACAATTGTTAACCTACTTTCATGTTTATTAATCTGTGTATAATTATGTTATACTTACTGTTTATGTTGTTGAATTATTAATAATGTATTTTAGTAAATTATGTTATATAATTATCTGGGAGAGGATCCAGATAATGTTGCAAAAACTTGTAATTCAACCCCATGCATATTTGATGCAATAAATACGTTTAAACTAACAATGCTTTTAAATGTAGAAATGTGCGTGAAAGTAAGCTGATGTACCCAATTTACCCGGTTAAGAATAATCGAGCGTGATACCTTATAAAAGGATTAAATGTTAATCCGATTTTAACCGATTTACCTTAATTAGGATTAATTGAGAATGAATCAAGCCTTCTTAACCATTCGTTTAATTTACAAGCACCAACAATGCATCACGCTGATATAGTCACGTGCAGTCTTAATTCGTCACGTTCACGTGACCAATCATTGGATTAAGCATTTGTAATAACTTAAATTGAACAGTTATTGAGTTTCCAAACGACCCAAACAATGCTTTTCCCGGACTATGAACTACTATGTGCCTGTGAAGTAAACACGCAGTTGCTTGCTCATATAGACACGTGTCGTCTAAATAATTTTGGACACGTGAACTTTAATCACATTTAGAGTTCTCGTATTAACTTTTTATTGCACTATGCCCATGTTTCAGTGTCCAAATATTAAAAAAAAAGAGTTTTTCTGGACTATAAGCGTACACTTGTTTTATGAGTACATAAACCCCTACCAAGCATGTATAGTCACGTTCTGTAATAATACAGCAGGTGCGCGTGATCATTAATCCGTTTCAGCCCTTTGAGTTATTTACATCGTTTCATTTTACCTTATAACGTACCGTACATTGATAATGTTTCAGTGCTCACATGTCCTAAACAATAGAATAGCACGTGCTTGTAGAGAACGTAAGCAGATACCGAGCTGATAAAGTCACTTTTTGTCAGAATTCGTCAAGTGAACGTGACCATTCATCAAGTTAAGCTATTGTGTTACTTGTATTAACATTGGCACGAACAGCGACCATGTTTGAGTATCTAAACGTTTCAACTAAGAGAGTTCTCGTACTTTGGATGAACACGTACTTTTAGAGTACACAGTCACTTATCAAGCTGATATAGTCACGTGCCGTCTACATTCGTCAAGTACACGTGACCATTTATACAATATAAAGTTTGTAAAAACTGACGTTAAGTGACCTTTCTCAGTGGCCCAAAGAAGCAAACAAGAGTTTTTCAGGACAATACATGCTTGTAGACTACAAGTACGCTATCGTTAAAACTAAAGTGCCTTACCAGGGAACGTTGGGTTATCCGTGGGGGGGCTAATACATATGACGTACCATGGGGATCTAAAGTCACGACTTCTTCCTTAGGAAGATATAAATCTATATAATTATATATTCCTTAGGAACAATTAAATCTTCATAAGGAAGATATAAATCTTTCATAGGAAGATTTAAATTTCCTAAGGAAGAATTCGTGACTTATGACCCTTTTAGCCGCGTCATCTTAATTCTTCCTGTGTCTTTCAATTCTTCCTTAGGAAAATTTAATTGTTCCTACAAATGGTATAGCCAATCAGGGTTCTGCTAAAAATAACAACCAATCAAAATACGCGTAACATTTCACAATATATTTAATAATTCGTGTCTAGTCTTTGTTCTCTGGGCTGTCTCTTGGTTGTAGCGCGGTGTACCTAAATACAGTAATGTATACATTTCTACTTTATGTGGCGAAATGAGGCGTAATGTATGTATCTGTCAGTTACTGGCCGAGAAATGAAACTTATGTGATTTCCGTCGGCATGGACTTGTCTGCCTTAATGCCGGGCTCTGAGAGCACCGACTTAACAATAATCCTAATGAAGTGAAATGAAGTGAAACTGACAGTTTTAGGTGTGAAACGGCGGCATGGGCTATCGGCCTTAAGCGGATAGTGCCGGGCTCTGAGAGCACCGACCCTTAATACTAATAAGATAATAATTAATTAATAATATATGCTACATATTACATGTGCCTGTCGTCTGTCAACATGTGCATGTCGTTTGTCAGCATGTGCCTGTTTCTTTCAACATGTGCATGTCGTCTGTCAACATGTGCCTGTCGTCTGTCAACATGTGTCTGTCGTATTATCAACATGTGCATGTCGTCTGTTAACATGTGCCGGTCGTCTGTCGACATGTGCCTGTCGTCTGTCAACATGTGCCTGTCGTCTGTCAACATGTGCCTGTCGTCTGTCAACATGTGCATGACATTTGTCAACATGTCAGGGTCGTCTGTCAACATGTGATGGTCGTCTGTCAATATGTGCCTGTCGTCTGTCAACATGTGCCTGTCGTCTGTCAACATGTGCATGTCGTCTGTCAACATGTACATGTCGTCTGTCGGCATGTGGGTGTCGTCTGTCAACATGTGCATGTCGTCTGCCAACATGTGCAAGTATAAATTGATTATGCGGAGGGAATGCATGAGGTACGGATACTGGATACGGTTAACATTGTTGTCTTACACACATTATTTTTAACATTAAACTATTTTTCCACTTTTGTACAAAGAAACGCTTACTGTATATAGGATAGTCAATGTCAGTTTTATTTACTTCTTAGAATCCATTGTTCGTATTTTGCTTATTTCGGTTTTGAACAAAGAAGGAATCTAAGTGGTTCACAATTTTTTTTATTTTTTTTTAATATTGACTATAATTATTGCTCTTTTATTTGAGTCATTGCAAAGTCAATGTCAGTTTTGTGAATTTCTTAGAATCCACGGTTTGTATTTTGCTTATTTCGGTTTCAGGCAAAACATGAATCTAAGTGGATCACACACATTTGTATATTTGTTTTAAGTATTGGCTTTAACAAATGTTATGTGTTATACATGTACATTTTGTTTATATATATGTGATATGTCATACGACTTTTTTTGTAAAGAGCCTTTGAACGCACACTACTGTATGAAAAGGGCGCTATATAAATGTGGTATTATTAGTATTATTTGTATTGGTAATTTACAGGACAGAACAAAGGGTTATCAATTGGCAAACATTCTCAAACAATATCGATTTATTTTATTATTTTCATGATAATATGCAACTGAGATAATTTCAAACAACTGCCGCTTAATTGAACAGATCAAAACAAACTGGCGGGTATTCGAGTATGAACAATAAAGGCAAATAAAGACATTGCAAACCTAGATAATAAAGAAAATCAAGAATAATTGTAACCCTTTACAGGAATCTAGCCATGTTTGCTTATTTTTTCACTGTTTACAATTTATATAAAAATATATAATTTTCTCGTGTAAACAGCTGAACATATATATTTTAATGTCCATGTTTTTATTAATTTCTCTCAATAAATGAATGGATTGATATAATAATAATACACATTGCGTAACTTTGTTTTGTGGCAAAAAAGGCTAGTACTACGCACATGTATTCAAATCCAGCTCCAAAAAATAAAGTAAAGCAAACTGTATTACTATCAGATTAAATATAAACCAAAATTATTCAACAGGGACTGTGGCAACAAAAGATAGAGTGCTTTAATTTTTTTAATATATAATATTAACTATATTATATAAATTGCGCTTAACTTATGCAGGTAATAAATAAATCAGATTAAATTTAAACCAAAATCAGACGCAACGGAAGCTTCCAATTATTGGGGCCGCGGAATTCATACATAAATTTAGGCATATTTTGTCTCTCATAATTATCATGCTTGAACAGGAAATAATACACACCCGAATTGAAAAAGCAAGATATAATAACTTGTTTGAATTTATCTTCCAACAATGTACTGGAATGATGATATCTGTTCTAGTTGTGCAGGTAATTTCAATCTGATTTGGAGACACAGTTCTTCTACACCAACATATGATTGCCCCCGATGGTGTTCAGAGCAGATCTCGAAACTGTTTGTATCGGAAGGAATATACCAACAGAAGCCAAACTTCTTGATCCACATAGATCGCATTTTAATAATCAATTTCTTTGAATTTCTGGACTTACTTTCGTAACAGAACATAGGCTCCAAAACATATATGTAATAGAATTGTCTTTAAAAAACCATATACATAACTCACGTTAAAAGAACTCTGTTTCATTAATTCCAAAATATGGTGATAAATAAATATATTGGAGTGACAGACACTGTATGAAATAACAATATGTTATTTTATAAAATGAATTAAGTGGAAATACAAAATACCAAGTATTTGTTAAGAGTGTAACATTTCCCATTTTATTCTCTGATATTGTAAGGCAAGTCAATAATAATGATTGTTCATTCATGTTAATAGTAGTAGAATTTCAAATTTAAATTGCTGGTCTTTTGTCGAAGTTTAAAAAATGCTCAACTAAATGATAACACAGAATGTCCATGTTTATAATGTTGCAGATGAGATTGTACCTCCACACCTNACTGACATAATTGATTGAGGGCTAATTTCTCTTTGGAACGATGGTCGAGGTCAGAATATGCTTTCTGTGAAAGACTTCGTAAATCGTCAGCGAGGGAAGCAATAGATTCCCCTTTTGCGCGGCGGCGATTCTCAAGTTTACTTAACCATAGGCACTGGTGTTTGCTGCTGCTACCAAATCTTTCCGACAATCTTGACGTTAGTAATCTATAATTGCGACGTTCAATGTCTGGTAGACTTATATAAAAGTTTCGCGCCGCACCGCGTAAACTCGCAGCAAGCATAAGGACACGCGTCCTTTCGTCCCAGTCAGACAATTCCGCGCAATTGCGAAAATAAGATAGGAACTGTTCAAAGCCGTTTGTCCCGTCATATGGACTGGGTTTAATAGTGACTCTTCGCTGTGGTCGGTCTGAATACAGGGAGTAATGATACCCTTGGCTAAAGCGCGGATGTTGGGTGCTGTTGTTGGTACGATCAGAACGCGTTAATTGTGTGGATTCGCGTTGTTGCACATAGCGAGAATCTGAAACCTCTCCGAAGCGGACGTGACGTTGATCGTCGGCCGACTCATGGTTTTGTAACGATGGGATTCGTTACCGTCTATTTTATCGATAGTTGTAGTTTCTGAAGGATGTGATTCAAAAGATATCTCGGGATCGGGGGAAGCCATAATGGCTACTGTTGATGTGGCCACATTCTTATGTATGTAGATCAAATCGAGTAGTTGGTTATCGTATAGTTGCGATCGATGTTCTAGATGCCTAAAATATATTAGCATCCCACTTCTGACACAAAAATTGTAAGCAACCAGGGGGTGTCTCTTAGTCGAGCGGGCTCTCGGGTCAGGATGCGCTCATTGAACATGAACAGATTTAACGTTTCAAATTTATTTCGTGCATGTCATTTCAATGTCATAAAAGATATCTAAAGTATGTTTCTAAGTAGTCGCGTATGCATATGATGTTCCAAGTTATCAATGGGGCCAGTTACATTGGTTGTTATTCAAATAAGCATACTAAAACTTTATATTACCATTGACATTTTGGAGTTCGACATGCTGGAACGATACTTGTTACTGGCACGTTTTCTGGCCCCGATTGAAGGATTTAAGCGCCTTATATAGGCATCAAATGCTGAAACTGAATGCTGCAATGCTGCTGCATTGCTGGCAACCAATCAGATTCCAGAAAGCAAAGTCAGATGCTGGAAGTACCCTGGCGGTACTTTGGTTAAACTATTATACGAACAATAACCTTGTGAACAATACTTAATCACTCATTAACCTATGCCGCAATATAAATTTTCATTTCTCATAGATAACAAAAACCTTAAAATAACTACACAAAACATTTTCCAGTTATCGAGACTTTGAAGGTTTGAGGTGTCTTAAGCTCTCCAGCATTACGCCATACAATCTGTAAAATAGTGCTGCATAGGTGTGACATAAACGGACTTGAAATGATTTGATTGACAAAACCAAATATATAACATTATTCAAACAAAACATGTTATGCATTATAAACACATATCACAGTATCACATCTTCAATAAAGATGATATGCTACTGAATGGTACATTGTGTAAAGTTCGTTTACACATTTCAAATACGCTTTATTTTATTGAGTCTTTTAACGCTATCAACCCGAATACTACTACTCGGCTTTAATATGTAAAGCGTTGAAGACTATCAGCTTGCATCTGACAATTGCAGTAAAATATGTATGAACTTGACAAGTTACGTTTTGGACATGTAGGAGTTAAACGTAAATGGCTATTTATTACAAATTATGAATCATATAGTTAAGTATACATGTCACCTTAAAACTAGCATAATTGAAAACGAAAAAAAGCCTAAATGTATATTTGTTAAAGATTTATTTTAAATGAAAGCGTCCGTTTTTAAACAAACTTAAAACAAATTAATAACTATGACATATTATACATTAGTGAAGCATGTCCTTCAAAATTGAATATTCTTTTGCACGAGGCGTTACCCAAAATAAAACACGGTTATCTTTGATTTTACTTATGTGGACACGCATGACGCCTACAGAAAGCACTGCCATCATCCAAAGTGTGATGTATTGTACATTCACTATCTATAACCAAATCTAATGGTAGTGTATTTGCTATAGCTGTCCTTTTGGAAGTTTAGTCCTCTTCCACCTTGGTCAGAATCTCCACCATCTTTGTGCGCAGCTGCAAGGAGCTCATGACCTTGTTCGATCAGGGGTCATCCAGTATCTGAAGGTCAGTAAAGAGAAATTCAGAGACAGTCGTTACGGTTTTGTTCAACAATTTATTAACAAGTGCCTGATTCATATTTGAAGATATTCACTAGCTAATAGTGAGGATAAACATGTTAGAGAAATGTTCAATATTTATGTTCCCATATGTTAAAGCTTAGAAAGGGTCTATAATTAATGTTGTATTCAGGTAGCGTAAGGTGATGTGAGCTTCTGTAACGTGAGAGTCTATTTATATAATATCAAGCGACGTAAAATAATCCAACATTATATATTAGCATCGCTCTTGGAAAATGAGGCTTAATGCATGTACGTAAAGTATCGTCCCAGGTTTACATTTGCAGTCCGAAAGGGCTTATCAGGGGCCACATTTAAGGCGGAAAGTGTCGTCTCTCATTGGCCTTTGCGGACTGCACATGCTAATCTGGGACGTCACTTAACGTACATGTTTTAAGCCCCATTTTCCCAGATTGAGGCTCAATTATAAATAGAATAACCTCTTCAGAGTAAGGCTTTATCTGCTTGACAAATCTGTAGAGGGCTGCAGTTTTGTTAAAATGGTCTTTCCCTGAATCTGATAAATGACAAACTGTCATATAAGAACATTAATGCTACGACAACGGCCGGACACTTATACAGGATGTCTTGATGTTTGATAGATAAGTACTTACTTACTTGTATAATTTATTCATGTTTTAATTTACAGTTGCATAATATTAAATGAATAGTAAATGAAAAATATTATTAATGTCTTTTTCATTAGTGTTTTAACACATTTATAATGACTAGAACAGGGTGGAATAAACAAGATAGATGGTGTTCACACAAGATGTAGTGTCAAATTTATTCCAATCATGAACAAAGAGTTATTTCTGCTTACTGATCTCGTTCACTTCATTCAAGTATTTCATAAGTGCTAAGTTGTCGAACTCTGTTTCTCGGATATTTGCATAGAACTCATTGACTTTCTCCCTGTAACCCGGTTCTTCATTGACGAACACAAGTTTGTGCTTGGCGGAGTTCTGGGATTAATACGAACCATTTCATTTTCAGTATGCAAAAATCGTTTTGAAAATATGGTATTAATGCATGTGCGTTAAGTGTCGTCCCTGATTAGCGAACTGCAAAGGCTAATCAGGGAAAACACTTTCCGCATACACTCGATTTTCGTTTAGAGGAGTCCTCCTTTAAAAAAAAGTATATTAAAGCGGAAAGTGTCGTCCCAGATTAGTTTGTGCGGACTGGAACACAACTGTATGCACATGCATTAAGCCCAGTTTCCCCAAGAAAGCGGCCCATTGTATGCACTACGTGAATGCATCACTTGTTTAAGTAAAAGTCAAAGGAATCCATGTTACCAAATTTGTTGGAAATGTTTGTAACTAAACTTATGGTATACATTGATTTCAATAAAATGTCAAATAGCTAGCACAAAGTATTATTGTTATTAGCGTATGTCAATTCCTTTAATCCGCTTATCATATACATCACGTCTGAATTTTTATGCGAATCGACAATACATGTATACTTCAGCTTAGTTGCATTTTGTGTAAATAACCATACACGTAATAGGCCTTGACTTATTTTTTATTTTTCTTTGTATTGTTCTTCCTGTTATTTATACAATAAATAATCCATATGCAATACTTTGAATTGAGTTAGAATGCCTGTGAAAATGCGTTAACGTCGAGCAGAAAATATACTTATGTTCGGCTGTTGATCAAGAACACTGAACCAAGCATTATGCTTTAATACATTGTTCTTGTATGTATTCCTTCTGTTCACATAAAACAACGAAACATAATATCGCTATCAACCGTTGTGAGGTCATACTGGTAAACATGTTTATAAGCAGTATATAAACGATAAAAGAATTATACTCCGGTTTTGAAATGACAATTCCAATGGGTTTATTTGTACTGAAAGGCCTCGGCCCAAAATAAAAACATACGTGTAGAAATCATAAGTAGTGACATTGTATACAATATGAACAACAATAATGGTGAGACGAGTTAAGACAAAAGAATAATTCTTAGATATACTCGATATGGACAAACATTTAAGCGTTAGTTAAATGTATTTGAACTTATATTTACGAATGGAACAGTATCGTACAAAAAATACACAATATGCGAGTTTGACTTTAGTTACAGTAAACTCGCCCGTAACTTATATCCAACGTTAAGAGATCTACTCAATGCAAACATAGCTTGTTGCATAGTGTCTGACATAATAAGCATAAATACATGTTCTGATAATACAGAGGCAGTTCTGCTAGAACATCTTGAAACAATTATATTACGCGAGTTCAAGCTTGTCACCTCTTATTTTCTCTACATGAAGCTTCACATGTTATTCAAGACAGGTTATACAATCATATCCGCTGGTCGCGATATACTGATGAGTGAAATTGGGACTGTCCCATTACCTATTTTATTCTCGACTGGTTTGCTTGATGATCAATGTTTTAAATGACAAATGATACAATTTGACATATGACATGCATTTTTGCGCCTACGGAAACTACGTCACACTTTCATTCCTTCCTCTGATAATATTTATTTTAATTTGATGATAGATAAATCTTATACTTCGGGGTATGTACTATGGAACAATTGATGTCTGATATATAATTAATACTTATTTGCTTACGGCTGTTCGAAACATAATAAAATATATACAACACAAACACATGAAATAACACAAATAAATGACTGCAAACATAATAAATCCTCCACTAATCTTAAAATCAAACAAGCACAATTTTTTATCAAACAGTGCACTCGGCAAGCATCGCTCATGGTCCATCAAAGTTTGCAAATGTTATTGTTGCTGTCAAGATTAGAAGATTGATTGGCTTGTCGTTTTTGAGTTTGGCTGATTTTGACAAAGTCGTCGCCATTGACTTGACTGTTGAAGATCATTTATTTCATTAAAGTCGTTGTTTTTTCTGTTGTTGTTTCAATGAACACATTACATCGTCAGATGCGTTATATACACATGTCAAAAGTTGAACCACCATATCAAACCCCATAGTGTTTAACATCGTTGGCATTTTTTTCCAGTGTTGTGTCAGAAAGTTGTGTTTTTTCTTCCAGCATTGAGAGCCATTTGTTTGACTATAAGAGCCGAACACGATGGTGTCCTCATGCTTTATATGTTACAGTCATCAATTTTGTGTGGGTTGTGGACAGCGTTGTGTTGAAGCGTCGTGCTGAAGCGTTGTGTTTTAGAATTGTTATTCATAACGTATTTGCATTTGATGTTTTTGTTTCTAGTGATTCTACTGATGAAGATTATGGCCGAAACATGTTTAGAACTTAATACATTTTTATAAAGAAAAGTAACGTGTTTGTACGCTATATTTTATTCAAACATTCATAACGATGGCATACATTTATAATTATCCCCGTTAGTGATTTTTAAATATCGTCATGGCAACTTAGTTTAGTAAATAAAACCCTAATGACTTGAAATGAAATGTTTAAATTCCCTAACAAAAATGTACATGACAGATTTACCTCTGACATGGCATTTACATATATGCATCTATGAATTCATAGGCCTTATGTTTTCTTATATACCGCCTCGAGTAATTTTAGAATTTCAGGCTTACTAACTCACATTCTAAAACGTAAAATGTGTTTTGAATTCAAACACTTTATAAATAATAATTAATTATTATTCAATATTTTGTGGACACGTTTAAAAAAATATTCATTCATAATTTAAGAACTTTATGCCTACATATTACTATAAGGCTGATCTCAAATTCAGGAGTTGTTGTCTTTAATACACTAATTACATAAATATCTTATGCAATATTGCATAATTCTGCTAAGCGTAACAAGCTTAAATCGCATAATCTATTATGCCAAGCGTTACATGCTTTAATGGCAGAATCTTTCATCTATGTAACGTCTATATTGAGGGTACATGTTGCATATATAACATACATTTAATGTGCAATATTAAGAAACTTTAACTGTCACGCCACAGAACATACTAAATTCTAACTTCAATTTCAACAATACCTTAGATATATATACAGTAAAACAAAATGTTTCAAAACAACATCGCTCACAAGCACCTCTATCGGTCATGGCGTTATCTAGTTCGTCTGTTGTAGAAATCTCTGATTTAATTTACTATTAAATAGTTTAACATCATATCAAACAATAGACTCACATCTCTTTTAATAAAAGGCTCATTTGAAATGAGGCACGCAGCCTTTGAAAATGATCTTTATTTTTATTAAAATAAGCCGTATGAACATTTAAGTAGGGTCAATCTGGGTTCTTTCGGACAGTCCGGTAACGTAGGAAAAATGTGTTTGTAGATCAACTTTGTAGCACGTTTTTGTAGCACCAATTGGGTTGATTTTGAGTTATGGCGTGATATTCCATCGCTTAGTTGTCACGTGACAAACCATGTTGTATTAACTGTTGTGACGTCATATTTATGTGACGTCACAACTTCGTTCTCAACTTGTACACTCCCGAGTTAAGACGCCATGTTTTATATGGAAGAAAAATTGAAGCAGTTTATGGGTTAAGTGACCGAAAAACTGGACAAATTCGAACATAAACTGAATACAGAATTAGCAAAGGTGTTTAGTTCACCAGTTGACAAGAATCCAGGCGGATTATCAGTGGATCCTAGCAGTTTTGCTCCCACGAGAGACAGCCAAGTGCTTGTGGCCTTCGGGACCGGTTTTTCTACCGCAGCCGGGACATTGCCGACGGACATTCAAGGGAAATTTTCAGCGTTGAAGGACACTCTTTCGCGAGTGAGGCTTCCGGCTGAGCTCAAACTTAACGAATCCCGCCAAGGAGTCCGGGGATCAGACCAACCGGTCTTTAACATTCTTACAAAGTGCAGCCGGTATAGTGAGACTTCAGCGAAGTCCACGCTCGAGCCAGGTCAACCTTTGACACAAGAAACATTGGATAAGTTGTTCCTGATTTCCCACGCTCAGTGCAAGAACTTTCAGGACAAATACGCGGCTGTGCTTGTCAACAGCTAGTTTGACAATTCAACCTCTAGATTGTTTCGAGCTCTTCAAAAGAACACATCAGGGTTGAACTCGAAATCATTGGAGACGTTGCGGTCAGCCGCAACGTCAGCTGCATCTTGCCGGCCGCAACGAAGAGGTTAATCTAGCAATCAGCCAGCTAGAGGTCGTGGACGTGAATACGGTCAGCGCTCTGGAGACGTTTTCAGTGGGTTTTCTCGTCGAGACTTTTCGCAGAACCGAAGGGAAGACAACTCTTCATCAGCGACAGCTGGATCAAAGGACGAGTAGCTTCTGGATCAAAGGACGAGTAGCTTCTCTTGGATTTCGATAACCAATCGCCGGTGCGTTAGAATTTCGGATCGTGAGGACTACATAAAAAAAACATGCGACGTAATGTGTGTGTTTTCTTTTGAGATTGTGCGTGTAGTTCAACCTTTATTCTGCATGTATGTGTGTTTCACGTTTGAAACAAAACATTGACTCATGGTCAAGTATTGGAGCGCTTGATTACGTGATCCAGTGGCTCTCCAATGGAGTAACAGTGCCTTTTAAAACCCAGGTGAAGCCTTTCGAACTTTAAAATCGCATTTTTAGTAAAACACAGGTAACATTTGTTGATTTTGAGATTGATAGATTACTTTCATTAGGATTTATTGAAGAGACAAATATTAAACCCTATTGTGTTAGCGCTCTGGAAGTTGTGCCAAAGAAAAACAATAACCTTCGTTTGATAACTGATCTGCGTCAATTAAACTCAAATTGTGACAAACCTAGTTACAGGAATGAAGACATCCGTGACGCAGTTAAGTTAATTGAACCAGTTGATAGGTTTATCACTACCGATATAAAAAACGGTTTCTTTCATATTCCAGTTCATAAAGATCATAGGCAGTATTTAGGTTTTAAGTTGAAAAACAAGTATTTTCATTGGTGTGTACTAGATTTTGGGCTTTGTTGCTCGCCGTATTATTTCAATAAGACATTAAGACCAGTAATAATTAACTTGAGGGGGCTTGGTTTGCGTATTACTGTCTTTGTTGATGAATTTTTATTAGCAGCCAGCGTCTCTTGTATCACTGATCATTCAGATCAATTACTACACACGTTAAAAGATTTGTGGTTTACAATAAATTTTGAGAAGTCACAGCTTGTGCCGTCAAGCTCAGTTAAGTATATAGGGTACACTTTCAGTAGTACTGAGCATAAAGTTATAGTTAAGGCATTGCGAAATTAAAGCGGTCGAAAAGGAAAGTTCTAAGCCGTCAATACGTCTCCGCGCGAGATCTTGCCAAAGTATTAGGACAGTGCGTGTCGATAGCTTGGGCCGTAACCCCAGGTAAATTGTTTCTAAGAAAACTTACGGTTTACTCGCTAGTTAANATTGAAAACAAAATTCACCTGCTTCATCATATAAGGGATTCGGAACAGGGGGGAGTTGTCTAAAATCTCCACTTAATACAAGTTGAATGCCACCAAACAACTTATCAGGGTTTTTTATTTGACAAACTTGGTTTAATGAATCAAAGAACTTCTTGCTCAACATTGAGCATTCATCAATTATAAGGACTTCTGTTTTTTGTATTCTGTCTCTTACATTTGCGAATTCAGCATAATGTTCAATGACGTTTTTAACTTCGCTTATGCTGTAGCGACCATCGCCTATTCCAGACCATTTGTGAATGGTCATTGCATTTTCATACAGAGCAGATGCTATCCCAGTGGTGGCTGTTATTGCTACATTTTTGTTATCCTTCTTTAATAATTGTTCTATCGTTTTAATCAAGTGAGTTTTACCAGTGCCTGCTGAGCCAAGTATTAATACATTGTGTCCGTTGGTTACCTTATTTAACGCATCGATTTGTTCACCATTTAAATCCATTCTGTGTAATTAAAATCATTAATAACAAACTGCGTAGTAAGTGTAAACAAATTTGACATACCGCGGGAAACCTAAGGTTCTCATGTTTACTAATGAGATTGTGTAGAGGCGGGGAACCAAGACACACCTTCGCGTTGGACCAATAAAATCGCTCGTTACAAAACGTTAAAATGTCGGTCGGTTGAAAAGTATGTAAACAAGGGTTTCAAAAGGCGCTGGACAGTTAATTTTGATGCATAAAGTAACGGCAAGAACGTTAAGTATGTTTATTTCATACGTTCTATTGAATTATGGTACCGAGGTC
This sequence comes from Dreissena rostriformis, assembly GCA_007657795.1. Taxonomy (NCBI): domain Eukaryota; kingdom Metazoa; phylum Mollusca; class Bivalvia; order Myida; family Dreissenidae; genus Dreissena; species Dreissena rostriformis. The sequence continues at coordinate 12,510 of VMBQ01006785.1, read as the reverse complement.
CGTGAACTTTGCTTTGAAAATGCCCATTACTCCGTGAAGATTTCAGTCTTGGATCATGCCTGGTGGATGTAAAGTAGGTCACGCGAGCTGAGTATCGTGTTATTTCTTAAAATTTGACCCAGCATTTGTAAATATAATGCAAGATATGTACATTGCCATAAAGGAAATTCATTTCTGCGTTTAATAAGACCGAGTTTATGGAAATCGGTGCACAATTGATGAAGTAATGGCGGTTCAAAGCGCTGCACCCTATATTCGGTTCATTTCGAGTTGAATACCTTTTTATATATATATTTGATAGTGAAATTATTTTTTTTCAGAGATGTTGATTTTTCGTTATAATCATCATAGCCACACGCTAACCACCTGTGATTGCGGGTAAAATGAAAACAGCCGCCGACGGCTGGTCCAGAACTCCGGGCAAATACAACTGGATTTTGCATCCAGCAATTTATCGGTATATAGATACTCTGTTCGGCAAGCATACAATAGACCGGTTTGCGAACTGCCAAAACACCCAGCTCCCCAGGTTCAACAATCAATTCTGGGAACCTCTTTCAGAGGGGGTGGATGCTCTGGCACAGAAAAACTGGGCGCAAGAAAACAATTACTTGAACGCTCCATTTTGTTTCATACCTCGGGTGCAAGAAGCATTTGCAACATTAAAAGCCCCACTGTGGAAAGCTCAAACGTGGTTTCGCCGTCTTTTGACAATTTCCATTGCGCCTCCGTTACAGATTCCGAACAGTCTGCTGGCATTTCGGGCCATGGGGCCGGTGCCACAACCGTGCAGAAATCGGACATGGAAATTATATGCTTGGAGGATTTATGTCGGAAAAGTTTGATACATAAAGGTTGGTCACTTGAGTCCGTAAACAGATTGCAGTTTTTTTACTAAAGGTACTCTAAAATCATACAACAATGCTATCGCTAAATGTGCTCGTTTTTGTAGTAAGAGTCAGTTTAGTTTCCACCAGAGAGCACTGCTCTTTTCGCGGACTTCCTGCGAGAGATATCAGATGGGTCCGACAGGCCTAATTCAGTACTTAGGACTACTCTAGCTGCCTTAGGGCACGTGTACGCTTTAGTGGGCCCTTTAGAGACATTTAACAGTTCTGAGATAAAATTACTTGTCACTGGCCTGGTTAAGTCGGGCATTGTTGCGCCCATGTGTAGGTCTAAAGTTATGCCAGTTCAGAATTTCCACAGTTTATTTTTGTCATGGCCTGAGAATGATGCGAAAGAAATAAAGTTCTTACGCTTGAAGGCTATTGTACTTTTGGCCCTCACACTTATGTTACGCCCGTCTGATGTGGCTCCCAATGCACTAATTTCAAGTGCTGACCATGTTGAGCAGATCTGTTTTAATAGTAATCAGGTCGTGTTTCAGGACAATGAGGCCAAATTCATTTTGTTTGGAATAAAAAATGAAAATAGTCGTACTGGGTTTGAGGTAGTACTGCCAAGGGGGGCAGGTAAGTTAATATAAAGAAGTGAAACTGCAGCAGTATTGCAATTCTATCATACACACCTGTGTGGCCCTTTATTTGTGGCAAGGAACCAATTTCCAAAACGGTACAGTACGGCACAAAACGAAACAACATATACACATAGTAGAATAAAGCTGGGGTCACCGCCTTGGAACCTGTAGTTAACATGGCTAGGACTCGTGTGCACAGACCACCGGGTGGTCCAGTATTCATATCTCTTTGGGCACCTTTCTTCCCTGTTCGCGCTTCCGCGATCGCTAAAGTACTTGAGGACGGGATCAAACTGGCAGGTTTAGAAGGTCAGGGTTACTCCGCTATGTCCTTTCGCCCGACTGGAGCCACTACTGCTGTGGAGAATCATGTTGATCCGAAAATTGTTCGTAAAGTCGGTCGATGGAAGAACTCTGAAGTGTTCTTTGCGCACTATGTGCATTCCAATCCTCCACAAGATTTCACAGCAGGGTTGTTGAATGATGAGAGATGTTTAACTTAAAAAATGACTTTTGAGAGTTTCTTGCACTGATTATAGTAAGGCTGTGTAAGGGGAAAAACTACTGGACTGACATTTGTAATTTTGTGTGAGAGTTGTGTACCTTGCATAGGTATTGTTTATTCTTTTCGCTTTATTTTATTTGCGAACTATTTTGCATTAAGAGTTTAGAGTTACTGCTGTTTAAATGTTTAATAATTACAAATTCTGCATTTAGAATTGAAATTACTGCTGTTTAAACTGTTATCAATTTACTCGCTACTTTGGCATTATGTATATGTAATTAAATTGTCATTAAATTACAATACGAGTTTGTCTTCGTGACGTTTTTTTAACAAAATTGTAGTCACGTGACAAACCAGGTTGTATTACCTGTGTGACGTCATATTTATGTGACGTCACAAATTCGTTCTCAACTTGTACAATATTAAGGAAGTTAGTGAATTTAATAGGTTATATAGGTCGTATAGATATGGTTACTCAAGAATTGTGTATACGTTGGGGATATGGCATTATGTATATGTAATTAATTTGTCATTAAATAACAATACGAGTTTGTCTACGTGACGTATATTTAACAAATGAATAATTGTAACTTCTTCATAAAGTGATTTGTGAATATATCCATTCTGGACAAGGTTTGTGCTATGTATGGGTACAATGCTAGGGATTATTTGATATATTTGACATTGACCTCCGACCAAGAATCCTGTGTTTTTGGAGCCACACTCTATCTCATAAATGTTTTTGTTTTACCAACTTTTGCCTTCAAATTCATAGGCATTTAATTTAAAATGTTTTAGAAATCAATATACTGTGTGTATGTACATTTGACCCCTAAGTTTATCACGATAAAAGAAAATGACAATTTAAACTTTGTAAGTATTGTGGAATCACAAAATAAAAACAGCAAAATGTTTAGTAGTTTCTGATTCGTAGAGCATTTTGGATTCACTATTAAAAACTGTTTATTAATCAAGTCAGAGAGTATAATTTTAGTGCAGTTTAAAGCGGGTAAAAAAGATTGTGTTAACACGCTTTACAGCCGAACATGTACCGGTTATTTACAGACTTCTCGGAAAATATGAGTTTATGGATGTAATGTACACGCTCATCAACACGAGAGTTTTTCCATCAAAATTTGTATGGAACAGAACTCTCTAAAAGAATCCGATATTGAAATAAAATGCCAGGAATTATGCACTTTTTGCAGCATCGAGAGTAATTGTTCTGGTAATGATAGTGAAGAGGACATTTCGTCGCTATGGAAGATGGTCCGTAACACGTCGAATTCAAAGCCAAAGGCTATTTGGTATTGGACATACGAGCCATATGCGCTCGAGTGAAAGACGTGGCACATACACCCAGACAATTTACTGTGAACACCTTATACGTTTTTGTGTTGGTGAGTTAACGGAACGGCGTGCTCTGTAGATTTCTGATGTGGGCTCAATAAGTGTACTTTCATAATTATGTCAAACCCAACCGAACAGTGAAGATATTCTGTGCTGTTTGCATGCTTGACAATTAAAACTTTACTCATGCATGGCAATATAATATTATTATTAGTAAAGGAATAAGAAGAACAAAAAATCAGAGTAGGACTCAACCGATTTCCTACCTATATTATACCAGCCAAGTCCAGAAGCTTAGTTTCGAAGACAGTAATGGTATATAACCGATTTTGCTTCAGAATCAACGGAGAACTCATCCCGAAAGTGACTGAACAGCCAGTAAACAGCCTTGGCAAGTGGTTCAAAAGCTCTCTCAGCGACAAGGAAAGTGTGAAAGAGATGCGGCAGCAGGTAGATGACTGGATGCAAGTCGTGGACAAGAGCGGTTTACCAGGGAAGTACAAGACTTGGATCTACCAACATGGTGTTCTACCAAGACCTCTGTGGCCTCTTTTGGTGTACGACGTCCCATTTTCGACTGTCGACGCTATGGAGAAGATACTAAGCGGCTACATCAGAAGATGGCTCGGATTTCCATAAAGCTTCTCAAGCATCGGCCTGTAAAGCTCTGGAAGCAAGCTTCAGCTTCCGCTTTCCTCTCTCACAGAGGAGTTCAAGGTTACCAAAGTCTGGCAAGTCATGATGCTGCGCGACAGTGCAGACGAGAAAGTCAGTGGAGCCCGGGTCGTGTGGAAGTCAACACAGGTCGGAAGTGGAGAGCAGACAAGACAGTCAACGATGCAGAGTCCAGGCTCAGACACAGCGACATCGTGGGGACAACTACATCTAGCAGGTTGGGTTTAGGATGTGTCACTAGAACCCGTTAGAGGGCTGCATCACCAGCAGAGAAAGTGAGGATAGTCCAGGGTGAAGTTCGGTCGACAGAGGAGGAGACAAGACAAACGGCAGCCGTTGCAATTAAAAAACAGTGCAGTTGGTTGAAATTGGAAGGGGTCCAACCAAGAAGCGTGTCATGGAGAATGTGGAGAATGGACCACCATAGAATTGGACTTCTACTGCGCTCTGTTTACGACGTTTTGCCTACACTTACAAACCTCCGGACCTGGAAACTAACTGAGGATCCCTCCTGCAGGTCATGTGGCAGGCCAGCAAATCTATAGCACATCCTATCTTCTTGCAGAACAGCACTTACTGGCGGGAAATACCGATGGCGACACGACAAGATCCTTAGCGAGATTGCAGCCAGCCTTGATGTGGCACGAAAGAAGACTTCACCAATACAGACAAAGCCAACCTTCATCAATTTTGTCAGAGAGGGAGGATAAGCACCAAACAAGAACAGGTCTATAGATTCAGGCATCCTAGCTTCAGGGAGAGACTGGGAACTTCTGGTAGATAAGAAGCAGCTGCAATACCAACCAGACGTCGTTACCACTACTCTACGTCCTGCCTTGCAAATGCTGTCAAGAGAAACGAAGAAGGAAGTGCTTCTGAAACTAACAGTACCATGGGAAGAACGAATGGAGGAAGCATGCGAGAGAAAAAAGACCAAATACCAGCCGCTACTTGATGAGTGCCGACAAAAAGGATGGAAGACCTGGAACCTTCCTGTCGAAGTTGGCAGTCGGGGCTTCGCCGGGCAGTCACTCTAAAAGGCCCTCGGGGTACTTGGCATCACTGGAATGACAAGGAGACGGGCAATAGCAGATGTCTGCAGGCAAGCAGAATCAGCCTCAAAATGGTTATGGCAGATGAGAGAACAGCAGTGGATTGCTTATCAGTCTCTAGTCGAGGTTTGATCACCTTCGGCCGGCGCACCTCCGGAAGATGTTGTGGATAGCGCCGAAACATCTAATGAAGGAGGACTCCACCTGATGAAGAGACTGATGCATTGCCCATCCATTGTTTATATGAATTACCTCATCTTCATCAGTACCACCATAGTGGCAACAGCATTATCAAGTTCAGCAGCGCCACTCGCTTCTTTGTTCTTGCAATAAGCGACATCGGAGTAAATACTACGGCCAGTTAGTAGCGTACTAGAATATCGAAATGGTTTTGTTGATGCTGGTGATGATGATGATGACGACGCCGCCGATCCTGTTCGATTTGGGGGTTATTACGTATTTCGTATGATCATCATTACGCTAAAAGAAGTGTTAATCACGTGATTACTTTGTTCTGCTTTGGCTATTGAGCAATGGCAGTTGCGGTGGTGGTGGTGGTGATGATGCTGACGCCGACATGATGTGTTCGCGAGCCTGAGTATAGAAGTTGAGAAAGTTATCCATGTCCCTATCCCTGGGGTAAACCGCACGGTTATTTATAGGGTTAGGGTCAAGGTCAGGGTTAGGGCTTTTAGGAATAGAGCCACAATGTATGAGGGTATGGGTATTTTGTGACTGCGCTTGTGAGTGATTTTGCCTTTTTCCGAATATTGTATTCATCCTCTAAAATCCTGTTGATGAAGCAGCTGTGGTTGACTATTCATATATGATAAATGCTTTTACATGTTACTTTCGCATGGTAAAGCACTCATTGTGAATCGTACATGCACATCGTTTTGCATCATTTGTACATCGTTTTGCATTAGTAGTGCATCGTACTTCACCGGCTGAATATTACAGACCTTCCAACAGTAAACAAAGAAAGGGCTGTATCGCGTTACTGTCTCATAACTGCAAAATCAGGATTTGCTTATTTATTTTTAACCCGTTTAGATTATATTCAGATCTGTTTAACAATTCGACTTGTATCGATTTTCTGAAACATGTACAGGTGGGATTCGCTCACGCGTTATAATTATGATATGCAGACAAGGAACAAGAAAACCTTTTACAAAACCCAGTACATAATTATCCTTGTAACTTAATATTAGGTAGACGCCTATTGTATTGCTTTTGTTACCTTCGGCTCAGGGAGAGCACTTTTATTTCATATTGAATAAAACACTACCAATTTGCCACAAAGGTTACGTAGTTGTGATGAATGGGCTGGTTTTAAATGTCTATTCACTTCAAGGAAACCTGTGAACGAAAAATGTATATGCAATGGTTAACTCGTTCATAACTACTACACTCGTTGTTGATGCACGAGCTTAATGTGTGTTTACATTCATTAAAGTGTTTATAGAGCGTAATTATAGAGAGCATTTTTTGAAAGGTTTAATTGACTGCTTTGACAAAGTCAGAAGGAGATATATATTCGGAGAGGTACGTATTATATATTATGATAACACACATATATTTATTTTACACAAATATAATAAAACAAGCTTTTCATCCATGCTATATTAAGCAGATTCAAGGCAAATTAATTGCGATAATTCACATTATAAAGGCACTCTGCTGTTAGGAGTTTGACTACCTTTTTTCTATTTTGTTAAGTCAATGGTGGTTAGTTTGCCTCAATGGCCGCAAATGCGGTGTTCTTCGGAGGGTAGCTCCATTTTCAAGTTGCGATTCGTATGGCCTACAGTTAGGGTAAACAAGACACTGGTATTAATGTTAGGAACAAACACACATTATGCACCAGTGCACTGTAATTATGAAAACAAATTACAAATCCAACTATGTTTTAATAAAACCACTGGGGGCTGACGAGGTAAAAGCGTAGTTCGTTTGTCTATCGGGTATATGTTATACTACGAATCATTTTGTCAATACACATGCCATCGATATCATGGATACAGAAACTTCGTTGAGTAACCTATACATTATATTTGTAGTTAATTGCACAACCAATACATACTCTGTGCAAAATTTTATACATAAAGCGACTTGTAATTTCCTTCGAAACAAAGCATTTGAATGATTAAAATATATATTCTCAACCTGTTTTGTACTTTACAATGTTTAATGTACAGTGTATCAAAGTAAAATGTAGTTTCGTTTAAGTTAAGTTACTGTAATTGGCTATTTTAACAGAACAACCACCATATGCATTACTTCAAATCAATATATTTCGATTTTAGCTCAAAATCATTGTAAAGGTTGCAACTACGCGCATTTGTAATTAGTTTGTTATTGAAAATAAGTACCTACCATTACTGGATGTTCCATTCTCTAATCCATAAATACCAGAAAAGGTGAAACTCGCCTGATTAAGTAGTGTATTGACACAATGTTTCGTAGTAAAACATATACCCGACGTCGTAGACAAACGGACTTCGCTTTGACCTCGTCAGCCCCCAGTGAAAACACGTATCACACAATGTAAAAGCGAACTTTCCACGACAATATCACATACCATATCGTTACACTGTGTTATGTTAATAAGCGAAACACATAAGGAGAGATAAACTAAGCTGGACGTTTGATCGTTGCGTTATTTAAGTGAGTAGTCCTTCATGTTTATGTATTATTTAGCATGGCCTTACGCTCTTACAATCTTGAAAATTGGTCTCTACAAATGACCCAAAAACGCACCTGAAATATTTCAAAGGCTTTTAAGTTTTAACAGAATTATGCATGTTTTGTATGTATCACTCAACCATCTCGTCCCCCATCCCTTTTTAAAGACTTATTTTTTAATCTGTATTGTTGAGATCGTACATGACCATGAACATATGTTTAATTAACCATGTTCAATGAATGCTTGTAAAATAAATCATTGGAATTCCATTTACATGAAAGCTATATTCACCTAGGTCAGTGCCATTTACTATAACTATTACTAATATACTTTCTCACTATTATCATAATTTGTCATGCAAACTGTATTTTTTAAATTCAATTGTTACACTCGTAGATGTGTACCAATTGACCCGTAATCCATTTACATGGCTGGGTACCGGACACTACTTAAACTAATACACATGTTTTTGTATTGCATTATGATCTGAATTACTTAAGGCTGTAAGCAATACGTGCACTTAAATAAATATTAATCTCTTTTTAACAAAGCATTCATATTTTAAGTGAACGACCAGAATACAATTTCAAAAAAACATAATTTTAACATTAAGATTTCAATTTTGATTAGATTTTTCTAAAGTTTATGTTAATATACACCTTGTGTTTTGTGATATATTCTGGGTTAAGTATGAGGCTTGCAATTAAAGGCGGTGATCTATACTTTAAAACTTTTTTATATTAAATGTTGTGGTGTATGTACTGCCCTGTATTGTACTGGCGATTGGTCACATTCCGTAATTAAAGACTATTCACAAGAATTTCTTTCATGTTCATGTTTCTTGACTCTGATTATTCTTAAACCAGTTGACCTCTGCATTGAAGATACAACGACAGGGCTACACAGTTTTGCGTGGAAATCATGGCTAAGTTCGGACTGTCTTTTCTAACCGGACGGATTGCAGTTGTTCTTATATGGTGGTTCCTTAGTAAGACATGATATTATAAATAAATATATAATAATATTTATATTCGTGCATATTCAAATTGCACATCGGTCTCAAAGCTGAATAGTTGCAATGTATGCTTCAGATTCATTTCAGTAGAGCACACAAACTGAGGAATATATGTTTTGTTTCAGTTGGTATGTCTATACAATTTGTTTGAATCTACTGCTCGTTTTAATTATGGTGAAATTACAACACTCGCTTTCTTCAAATTAAATACGTTTAGCATGTACAAAGCATAAAAAGCAAAACAAAGATATGAGCTTAGCTGTAATATAAACCAGAAATCATTCGGTTTGAATAAATATGAACATTTTTATGTCCCCCAGTCTATACTGGGGACATATTGTTTTTGCTCTGTCTGTTGGTTTGTTTGTTGTTGTTTTTTGCGTCAATATTGGCCATAACTTTTGAAACATTGAAGATACACTACGTCTAGCGCGATTTCTGCCATCCACTACGCATCACCGTGATTCAGCCCAGAGTGGACAATTACTATCTCACCGCGTTATCGGGAAATTTATCTCACGGTGGACCACCGCCATCGCGGTGGACCACCACGGTCTAGGTGGTTCGCGGTGAAATACATGTCCAACAACAACATTATACAAATGTACGGTCTGCAATATCGAGATGTACATGTTCATTCACATTGCAGATCGTATAGTGTTGTTTTTTTAAACTTTGTATGTACATGTATTACATGCACTTCATTATAAAATCACCGAATGTTCAACTCTTTTCTCTCGTGTTTTTCCTATATACAGAATTATTGACATGTCTTACATCGAGCGTGAGTATAGTTTGCGTTTCATGCTTCAGGTTTTGTTTCAATTGTTTCTGTATGAAGTTTCACTTGTTGTTCTTAATTAAAGATTTGTTTTTTGTTAACCTTTCGAAAAGGTTCGAGTTGGAACATGTAAGTATTCAGCGATCAACACATATGGTAGGGTTAACTAAAATATTGAAATACAAGCGAACTTCTAACTTTTGAAAGCGTTTGGGAGTGCTGGTCTTCAATATCGAAATATACATGTCCAATCACATTTACCTGTATTTCACCGCGAACCACCGAGGCCGCGGTGGCCCACCGCGATCGCGGTGGTCGACCGTGAGATCGATTTCCCGATAACGCCTGCGGTGCTCAGCCACTGTCGATGCGATCTATCATGATGGAAACACATTCAGATCGCGGTGATTTTCCACGCTCACGAAATATTGTCCACGGTGGGACTGTGGTGGATGGCAGAAATCGCGCTAGACGTAGTGTAGCAACTTTATTATTGGAATGCATGTGTATCTCATGGAGCTGCACATTTTAAGTGGTGAAAGGTCAAGGTCATTCTTCAAGATCAAATGTCAAATATATGGGTTAAAATCGCTCAAAAGGAGACATAGCGTTTAACAAACAAATCTTGTTGTATTTGTTTTTACTGAGTCGACTAGCTCATTGTTTAGATCATTTTTGTCTAGGATAACATTCGGTAATTGAGTTCTTCGCACGCCTCGAACGCTCCTATATAACATTGATTCATTGATTCAACAAATTTACTATTGTACTGTTATTTACATCCATAATTACAATATTGTTTTCTAATAATCTTAACCTTGCTTGTGTTGAAAAAATCACTCACAGATCAGCAATTTTTATTTTTGCTTTAGCATTAGACAGAACAAGTGGTTCCACATGCCCACAAATGGGGTAAGTGATCACAAGTCCGAATTTCAACTTATATTTTAGATAATTGTTGCTAATAGGTCATTTATTATTACAATGTTGTATCGGATATTTATATTAAAAAAACATAATCGTGTGCACATTTGTTAATGTGTAAGTTAAATAAATGTGCATATGCTGTCATATGGCAGCCAGTTTATTACATGACTGCATATCCGCTGATAACATTATATTAAAAAGACACAAACGTTCGTTTAATATACTAATGTTTTTTAGTTGCGGTGTTTGTGTCAATTCCAACTGCACCTGGTGTCCATTCGTAGGCCAGTGCAAATCCAGCAAAGAATCATGTTCCAAAAATGATCAAGAGGTAAGTGCGCTATTTTGGTCAGATTCTGCTCTGCCGTGGGCAGATTCCAAAGTAAAGTATTTTATACAACATACGCCTTAGACTAAATGGTTGCACTATTATTGTTTTGCGTAAACTCTATAAATAAATGCAATATTTGTTGCAACTGGTGTTTCGAATGAACGTTCATATGCAAAGGTAGAATGATTTAAAAATGGTGTGAATGCTACATTCGTAGTTTGTGTGTGTGTATGAGGTACACACTTTTAAACAAAAGAAGATGATCTTTTAGCTTTGTAAAGGCATTTTGAAAGTTTATTAATTAGAATGTTTGAGAAACAGAAATATGCAACGTATAATTATTGAAGGAACATACTTTTTGATAATGTATTTATTACTTAAGTTTTGTCTCGATTAAAGTCAACACAATTTAAACTAAATACAAAAAAAACAACCGACCGTTTCTTTGTTTTAAACAGGGATATAAAACAACCTGTGCTGACTATGACGATGAAAAATATGTCCCGAGTGGCTTAAATCGTACACTGGTGTTCACGAACGTCAGCGCCATAGCAAATGTATGTAATTTTATATTTACAGATTATTGCAAAATGTCCAAAAGTACTTATCAAATGCGTGTTGGTCAATATTAAATCATTTCTGTATCTTATTAAACATTTGAAACGGTCACCGGAACATCTTTGCGAAAACGAATTTTCCTCCTTCAAAGTACCGTATGTCTTTTTGGTGTCCCGTGGAATTTCATCGCATTCGTCATGTTAAACACTATTATCTGAAAACAAAAGCTTGCTTGCTTCTTTCGCAAAGTTGTCTTTTCGGTGGCTGTAATAATCATGTTTTAAACGTGTAGTTTCAGAATGTTACGTTGAGGCTGTCTAACATGGAAAAGAAAGTCAACTTAACCTGCTCTGCCATCTCACAAAACATAGCCTGTCAATGGAATGGCTTGGTAAGTGTAGTTTTTGGTACAAAATCTGTTTGTGTGTTTTAACCGCCATACACGGTGGATATTAGCCTGTGTGGATTATTATTGACCTCGACGTTTGCAACAAAAGTAAATAAGCAATTATTCGAAATATTTCAGCATATTTTTGTTCATGTGAAAATAAACAATCCAAGTATTTAAAGCGGTACGAATTTATGAAAGGACACACACAACTAGTTTTTGCTCTTTACAATACTACCACTACATAATACCGAGAGTATTTGCGTTCTTTTCCGTGAAAGAGTGGCCTAGAATCTCAAGCATGTGGTACTTAAGTTAAATCAAGTATTATCGAAATGCCAATTTTATAACACAAACTATATATAATATTCAAAATTAAATTTAGCTATGGAAATATTGTTTTTGCAGCAATTTCTGAACCTTGTAAACGCACTCTTTACCGTTTTCAAATATAACTTACATGAAATGTAGACAAAATTACCGTAAACTTTTAAAACCTAAAACAGACGGTCTAAATGTTAATGTATGAAAACGAACAAGTATCATTCTTCAGATGATATGGTATAGGTTTATAACCCAATCTTGCAAGTTTATATATTTGACATTTTTTATGAAATAAACACGTCGCAACTTTCCCATTAGTGTAATTCTAATCGATAGCGGCAGCGGGCCATTGTATAACTTGTACGTTGGATATGTAATAAAACCCCAGTAACAATGATACGATATTGTGTTTCGACCATTGTATTCTGCACACGGCAC